>VHZZ01004645.1:0-26563 GCA_009801015.1 Silene noctiflora | reverse complement strand
TTTTGTAGGTTGTGACGGTCATAGTTTAAAAAATGTTTTCAACAATCAATCAAAATCAAGTTACAATGCTGAAATATAACTCTCTTCAACCATTATTTCGATTTCGACAACCGAGTTCAAGCTCTCGTTGTGGTGCAGCTGAGTATGGTTTCAAATTCCATTTATCATAACTTATTTGCAGATTGTAAATGCAAAGTTTAAAATAAGTGTGCTCCAAAATTGCAATACGTCATGACTATCCATTGAAAAATCACAAGAACTGAAATGGAGTTTCATTTTCTGTTTGTTAAAAACATCCGAGAATTAAATTAACTAACACCTAGTAAGAATTAATGAGTCTTTCCCGTCGCCAAAAATTGATCATCTTCATCCTCTGAATCCGGAACTATTTCTTCGTCGTTTTTATATAACGTCGTGATTAATGTCTTCAACATACACTCGATGATTAGATTAGGATTGCGTAATATGGCATCACCGAACTTTCCTATATCCCTTATTTTCCCTCCAGGCATTATCAGGCTTTCAGGTTTCGGTATATTTAATTGGTCATCTTCATCCTCTGAATCCGGAACGATAATTTCCCGCAACTCTTTTTCAAATTTTGGATGCTCACCATCCTCTGAATCTGGGATAATTACCTCATCAACTCTGGGATAATTACGTCATCAACTGCCTTTTCTAAATTTGTGTACTCCAACTCTTTTTCCTTCTCTAATTTTGCAACCGGTAACTCTTCATAATCTGATTACGGAATGATACTTTCGAATAACTCTTCATTACAATCTGGTATTAGCAAGTTTTCTTTGTCTTTGGTTTCATAATTTTGGTCATCCATGGAAAAAATTAAGACTCATATAATCAAGTGATACCCAACTTAGTTTTTGTGGAAAAAAAATTGGGGAAAAGAATTGATAATTGTTGAAAGGGAATTCTGGTCATCCCTTGAAACATAAAAAGATATTTTTATACATTGAAAATGGTAGAGGAGGAGGAGGAGTACTCGTCGGGTTTGTGGCAGAGGGGCAAAGTTTCACGAAGCCCGGCAATTTGGTGACGCCTTAAATCGGAACTCGAAACACCTGACATGGTGAACAATTTGAAATCGAGAATTTTGAGAGTAAAATTGAAAAGAGTTGATACTTTACCATAAATTGAAAATGAAAATTGTTTTTGTTTTTGTTTATTTGGTAACTAAGAGTCAAAATGGAAGTTCCAAGATTAGTTTCGGTAATTGTGGAAATTAAACGTGATTAATGATCCTTACCGGATTTTAAGGAATATAGAAAGATAATTTAGGGAAGTTGGTTAACTTTCACTGGAAAGGAGACTATTAATTGCTGACATTGAAAATTTACAGTGTAGCATTATCATAATTTTGTGAAGTTTTTCTTTTTCTTTGGTGTGCTACACCATTGTCTAGTGTGGGTCCGCCCCTGTGTATAAGGGAATTTTTATCAAGTGCTAAAACGTCATATATTGAGTTATGGAGGGAGTATAATAATGCAAAGCAAATATATAATGTATAGTTGTATTAAATTTAGAATCACTTAAATCATAAAACAGGGAGAGTAAAATTATCATGAGAGAGAGTAATTAAATGGGTAGAGGAAGTGGGGGGTCCTACAACATAGAAATTTTTGTTTTTACTTATTTCACTTCTTAGAAATAAGGAGCTAATAGAAACATCTTAAATGTTTTGGCTTTTATTTTTTACTAGTTTTACTCCCGTGCAAAAAAATGCACGGGTCGGTTTTAAAAGTATGATATACTGAGTTTATATGAATATAATTTGACATAGTATTCATTTTATCAGCAATTAAATAAAAAATATATGAAATGAAATTAAATTTGAGAATTGCACCAAGATTTACCTTTTTTTTCCAGAGTAATTTAGTTTTTTTTTATTTGTCTTAGATCTAGTTTAATTAAACTGTCTACCTTCATTTAAATCATGAAATATTTACATGGCAACGCTCCTTTTTTTCATTTGTTGATTTTGTTAATTTTTGTTTTTCTTGTCATTTATYATTTTAATAATAAAGATTATTATTAATTATTAATTTTATTAATCAAGTTATCTAATGACTACATTAGATTTTAATAATATCATATTGCATAAGACTATAATACAATGAAATTAGATCAATTAGGTGAAAGTAATTAAATGTGAGGAAAGTTAGTGGTGGACCAACTTTAGAAAATAAAATTTTTTTTTTCCTGAAATCAAGGGAACCAATCAAAACCCTCTAAATGTTATCGCTTTTATAGAAAGGGGATTTTTTTTGGTACAAATGTTTTGGCTTTTATTTTTTATTTTTTTTTGGTACAAATGTTTTGGCTTTTATAGAAATGGGATTTTGTGTAGATCATTATAATTTCTTTGATGCAAAAATGGGATTGTTTTTCGGTAATTTTTCCACCTTTATCCCTTGTCTATTTATATAGGCGGGATGGGGAGATAGGGTGATGAATTTTCACGGTCAGCGAGAACCCTGTTATTGTTATTCGAACGAAAACTCTACGGTAACCACGTAAATAATTATGCAAGCCTACACTCTGTACTTCCCGAACTCGCATTATATTATTTAGAAATTACTCATCTACAAATCAACCTTATTTACACCAAAATAAACCGGTAATTACATTTAAATCACCAACAATTTTTCTGGAGATAACTCGCCCCTGTATATGAATACACAAGACCATGATAGTGGATACAATCGAATACCTTGCTAAATTTAAAATCTCTACTTTCCCAATTTGATATATAAGAAAGTATTTCTAATTCTATCTCATACTTGTCTTATTCTATGATATCTTCCTATTCCCTACATGACTATGGTTATGTGGTGGGTTTTAATTAAAGATAAACAAATTATGGGGATGAAATATCTATCTTGAGATATGTGCCACAAAAGAGTCAAGCTCCAAGCTAGACACACCAGATTTAGCAGTAGAACCTCTGAGTTTATCCCCTAATTCTCTTGCTCTTTTCCTGATCAACAATCCTTCTTTCGACACCATTAATCTTCTGACAGCATTCTCAACAACACTTGATGTTACAATCTCATCATTTCTACTCCAATCTCTGATAATCACACCAACTTTAAGCACTTCTGTAATCAGAACACTGTTCTTTGGTTGATCTGAATGTATAGGCCATGTTGCTATTGGCACTCCCATGCTTATACTTTCTAAGCAAGAATTCCACCCACAATGACTTATAAACCCTCCTATTGCTTCATGTTTCAGGATTTCTGTCTGTGGTGCCCAATCTCGGACAACCATACCGCGATTTTTAACCATTAACTCGTACCCTTCTGGCAGCTGGTCATGCCCTTTTCTCATTTTCATCCCATCTTCTTGAAAAATGTCGAGTTTATCAGCTTCTCTTAAAACCCATAAAAACTTTTGCTCACTTTTCTCTAACCCAATTGCCAATTCTTTAATCTGTTCATCTGTCATCGACGTTGTGGTTCCAAATGACACGTAAATGACCGAGTTTTTTTCTTGTTTATCAAGCCAATCCAAGCACATATGCTTAACTCTGGAGCTGTTTTTTCGACATGAATTTGTCATGTGTATCGGACCAATGGCGTAAAGCTTCTTGTTATTATTAACAGGAAGTTTTCGAAGAAGGTCCATGAACTTTCCTTCTAAGGACATACTAGTATTGTATAGTCGACCGGAACTCATGTTCAAAAGACTGTATTGTTTAGCTAAGAACTTCTCGAATTCTAGGGAAGAGCACCCTGCATAATTAGGGACACTTTTGGGCACATTAGACCCGAGTTCAAATGGTTTTTCAACCAACAAATCCCACATAGTGAAGAATATAACGAAGGCGGAGCTTGTGTGGAAAGTGTAAGACTCTGCATTGTGGATGGATTGAACGTCTTGAACTACTGAGGCCATCATACTATCATGAATGACTATGATTCTTCGGGATTTGGCGGAAAGGGTTCGTAGTAGTTGGGCTATTGGGTGTCGGAGAAGGTACAAGGTTTCGATTATATGTTGGAGGTGAGTTGGAAATTTAGAGGATGAATTGAGTTTATTAGAAGTAGTCTTAGGAATAAAGGGAATATCATGGAAATGGATTCCAATGGATGAGTTAGGTGGGTCTGATTCGTGGGATCGAAGTTTGGCTTGGCGAATGTGGGTGGCGGAACAAATGTAGTGGACGGGGATTTGGTAGGATGCGACGAGGTGGGCGAGTTGGAGGAGTGGGTTAAGGTGGCCTTGAGCAGGAAGAGGGATCATCACCACGGTTACTTGGTTGGGGTTTTGAGTTTTCTGGTCACCTTGGCTTGCCATATTGTATTGGTTGGTTGTGTTATGCGTCTTTGCAAATATGTCCAGAGGAGTTTGTAGGTCTTTTATAAGCAAATAGGTATGGATTAAAGGTATGTACCTAGAAAAGTCCATAACTTTTGGATAAGTGTATAATCAAGATATGTACGTATTGGCAAACAATACTGTGTCATTTTCAATTCCGAGATTTTTAATTGATCACGTATACACGTGTACTCAAATCGTTTTGGACATACTCCCTCCTATTTTCTTTGTTGTTCCCCTTTTCATTTTCGTCCAATTTCATTGTTGTTCCCTCTTTCCCTTTTTGGACAACTTTGTGTGGTCCAAAATCAATTTGATGTGGGGTCATGTGTATTGTGTGGTCCAAATTGATTCACCTAATTCTTGTGTCAAAACCAAAAGGGAACAACAAAGGAAATAGGAGGGAGTATCTTTTTTATCTTTTTTTTGAGAACGTCGTGGACATCAAGAACTAAAGACGGGGTTTGAATTATATTAAGTATTGACTATCTCTTGCTTTACCCATGTATTCAACCGTTATTTACATGGTAGGTACTTGGAATTGTTTAAATGGGCTTCGCGGAGTGACCGTGTGAGGGTTAACAAAATTTGTACGAGTTAAGTCATATTCATTTAGCTTTCATCTCAGTTCAGTTTAATTTTATTTTTCTGTTCAGTTCAGTTCAATTCAGAAAATTTCACTACATAAAACCAGATTTTACAGCTAACATGTCAAAAATTAGATGAATTAAAGGTCTTCCTTGAATGCATAACCTGCAGCAACTATTAAGGTGACTGTCGACAGGACGTCAATGTTGAAGTAATTAGGGAGCAAGTGTTAGAAGAGGCTATTATTAACAACGTGCTACAACTTTCAAGTTTAAAGTAGTCTTTAATTCCGCTCCTCAATACTTATTAGTCATACTGCTATTAAATTTCCATTGCTTTCTGATACAGAGCTAACTGTTTTGGTACACATATTTAATGACTTCTTCGTAGCAAAACACCCACATTTTAAACACGTTACTATTTCATTTTCAACGTACCAAAGTTGGTTGGTTGGTTGGTGTGAGTGGTAAGACCTTTCATCTCTTAAACAAATGGTCAGGGATTCAATCGATGGAGATTGTCGCAGCTACCGGTAAGGGGTACTCCTGGTCAACACTAACAAAAAAAAAACAACTATTTCATTTCAACGTGAATCATTGCCTCTTCCAACAATTTCGGTCAATACTCAATAATCAATAGGAAATGACTAAACTCAACCACAGGTTAGCTCTTTCTTGTATAGCATTTTTACTACTACAAGATACGTACAATACTACTAATTGCTCAAAGAATTTCTCATCATACATTCAAGGGTTTTCCCATAATTTTGAGGGAGTTTCGACTACAAAATAAGGCAAGTTTAAATGTGCCGAAAAAATAGGGCAGAGACGGTGCCTACTGCCTGCTTGAACAATATGGCAGTATAACCGTCGTCTCTGTTTTTTTTTTTTTTTTGCACCGACCATCAACAAAGATTTCAACTCGACAGTCTGATCTTGAACCACTACACTTGATTTGAGGCCTTCAGCCTCTTTTTTCTTACTTTTTCCTTTCCTTTTTTTCTGTTTCTCCAGCAGTAATCTATGGGCTGCACAGATTCTTCAGATCTTCCTCCTTGGCATACCAGTTAGGAATAATCTTAGAAATGTGAGGATAAAGGTCCTTGTACGCATTTCTTATTGTCCCCTCAGCAACTCCAGTAGCAACGGAAATATCTGTGACATGGAGTATATGACAGACTTCTTTTAGGTAAGAGAGTATGATGGAAAAAAAATACTCCAGATAACTAAACAAAAGCCAAGGACTAGTTCAACTCCATCCTCTAATTTATGACATAAAAGAATACCCGAGTCTTATATAAATACAAGTACAGTAACATTACCCTAGTGCCTTTGTCCCGCATACTGCGGGATAAGGAGGGTCGGACATACACAGCCTTATATCCTTGTATTAGCAACATAAAGAGGTTTTTTTCCAAATGACCCAAGATGAAAATAGCGTCGAAAACTGCATCGAATGAGTGCTACTTCACAATAGAAAGAAGCACAACCACTTGTAGTGGGTCATTTTGATTTATTTCATCATAGTCCACAACCAAATTGTAAGGAGTCTTTGGCTCCATTGGAAACGGAAAACTTGTATAAATACAAGTATTGAAAGTATTTCCGAATCAAAGGGATTACATCAAGAACTACAATAGGTCAAAATTGATGTCTTGGTGAGGAAGAGTGGGGCTGAATGTTCGTGTTAAGGGGATGCTGTGGGACAAGGGGAGGGGATGTGTGTTAAATAACCGACAGCATTGTAGCAGACACTATGGGATGGGTAATACACATTGCAATCAACGAATAAGGGTTTTGGACATTACTCCTACCACATTTACAGCATATCGAATGATGCCAAGATCAATAAAACAAAGAGTTAACACCACAGACCAAAGTTACAAGGTTACAAAGCACATTGCTTTGTCAGGTCACAGGTGAATGGTAAAAGGTAAACAATTGGTCTAAGACACATCCCCTAGATTTTTTTTAAGTTGTCTTAACAAAATACAAGGGAGCAGCAAAAAAAAAAAAAAAAAAAAAAAAAAAACGGAGACCCAAGTGAACTACAGTAACTAGAATGATTTGAAAGATCAATAACAAACTTGATAAGAAGAATATATGTCCCAAGATAAATGACTAGAAAAAAGGAAAGATGAAAACACTGTCAAACTCGAGCTCAAACTGTATTATTAGAGCTCAACCAGGTATCGGATTTTCCAGACCTGACATGCATTAGCTCAATGAGGGTGGAATCCAAGCAATGAGCAGCGCTCAGCCCTTCTTCATCATGGATTCATGGGACAAAAATGTAATATTGGTCACAGTAGTGTTAACAGTCACTTATTGTCACATTATCAAGATGTCGCAGACAACGTGACAGGTTGTGATTCATGCTGCAACAATTTAAAAGACGGTTACGAAAATTTGTTTGTTTTTCAATCCTTAATCTGAAACTTGAGTTCATTTTCCACGTCGGAAGTTTATACTATGGTACACCATATACAAATGCGCGTGACTAGCGATCTTGCATTGAAAAGTACGAAGTAATGGTAGTAGTAGAAATCTCGGCAAAATATCAACAATATTTTGAAGTATTGGTTGTTATGGCGCAAATGTCCGCAACACAGTGTTACGTAAGCAACCTAAAAAAAACCCTTCATGTAATGTACTTTGTAATTTGTGCCATGCTGCTCAGTTATTTAACGCCAATAGAAAAGGGCTGACAATATCCCTAACATATCAAATATATGCACGTACAAAGACCACAAAAGAAAACAATAAACACCAACCTCGAAGTGGTTTCTTTTCATCTGAAAGCTGAGTTATAATATAAATTACAGCCGCTGCAATTGATATGGGACTTCTCCTGTAACAATTGAAAGTAAATGAATGTAAGCCTACGCTCGTAATCAATCCACTTCAAAAGATATAAAGGTGGATACAGCAAAATAGATCACTAAATTCCCGAAAGAGTGAGCCGATGTGAATCATGGCATTTTCATAATAGGTAATCTGAAAATAGTATACAAAAAATAGGGTATTGCAAATTGCATATGGCATGACCAGAATTATGAAATACTGATAAAGATCCAACATTGTCGTGTTTGAATTTAAACACTTATTTCTGAGGTGACTTGTGTAGCTATGTAAGTATGTACTCATGTCTTTTGAGTTTTGCATGTTAAAGCGGGAAACAAAGCATTTTAAGACAAATGACTATGTAACTGTGGACTGTGATACACACTAACTAATCTTAAAGCATATATCAAAGCATATTACATTATTACCTGATATCAATTTCTTCCGATTTCTGAACAGCTTCTTGAGCAGCTTTCATAGCTTGGTTGTTCATTCCAAGATTTGAGCAGAACCGCCTCTGTTTGAGTTAATTACCATTTACCATTACATTAAATAAGAGATTTCAGAATGAACTGCCTACAGTAAATCAAAAAAACAAGTCTAACACGCTCCTGTAAGAGGTTAAGAAGACAATACCAGGAAGTCTCCAGCGTGAATAGTTCCCATGCCCACTGCTTGCCCCATTTCAACCTCCAATTGTTTCACAATGTACTCTTTTGCTCGACCGATCTCTTTTTTCGTCGCTCCATTGGCAACAGAACAGATTTCTATATGAAATCCAAATGAGCAATGAAGCTCAGATACAGCTAATGCAGGAAGATCAATATTTTATGAGAATCTAAGGCTGTACCCTTTACGGTGCGAGGCTTATCTTCTTGACGACAAGCTATGTACAAGCATGCAGCTAATATTGCATCTTGATTCCTTCCTCTACTAGACTTCTGATCTTCTACTTTCTTGAAGATCTCACTAGCTCGATCCTACAAAAGATAAACATCCCGTCACAATGACTAAACATCCTAATTCTAGAGCAAATGCTGAACCAAGCACAAAACTCAGAAGTATGATGCCCTATAAACAGTCTCTTTTTTTTTTCTCAAAATTAGAATAGCAAAACTAATTCCACCACATAGTGTATAATTGTATAATAGAAATAAACGAATATTTGAAATGGTTGCTTAATGAAGTTAGAATGTGCTAAAGAGCACGTCATTCCTCGTGTTAAACAAAGCAATATCATGAAGATTATACCTTTATTGTTGCCACAAGGCCCAACCTGAGACAGGAAAGAGTATCTGTCAGCTTGAATTTACTAGTTCTGTATCTCTCTTTAAATAAGAAGGGCATGTAGAAGTAATCTTATGGTAACACAACAATTAAGAAAATAAAAATGGCAGAAATTAATCACTGCATTGCTGAGAATGTTCACAACGTCTGATAGATATGGTCTAATAATAATCATACTGGATTGTCACATCCTTGTCGCTTTTTTCACTAGATTTTTACATAATTAGAATGTTGAACACAAATGTCTCATTCTATGTGCGATCTTACATCATCAAAAGTTTAATTAGCAGCAAGTAAGCCAACATAGTTGGTAAGTGCTGATACGCCCATTTATTCTAACATCCTCCGTGATTTGAGTATATACCAAAAACAGAACACAAGGGGAAAAAAGACAAAACTAATGGGCTAATGGCAACCATTACTAGCTTTGACAGTGAAATTACTGGAGTATGCTATTCACTAAAGGAGCAAACTGCAAAGAGAGGAATATATACACTAAGCCAATGCATTAAAAAAAATTCATAATATATCCCAATGCACAAACAATCATATAGTAAAAAAAATCTCTAAGCAGGCAAATTTGATGCACAATCAACCCACAGAAGAATAAGCTAAGATGTGAGTAGTAGTAAACACAACATAGAAAAATTCTCAAAATATGCAGATTAGATGCACAAGCAACCCACAGAAACGTAAGCTGAGAATACAAAATTTCACATTCAATGATTCAAAAGTCTAGAAAAGACGCAGCATCAATACATGAATTGCACATAAAAAACTCACAAACTTTAGAGGACGCATTAGAGTCACAAGTTACCAAAGGAAGTTAGAAACCTGAGAAGTAACTCTATAGCAGAAAATAAACACCCTACCCAGAGGCGGCCCGTAGGGCGTTCGATTAGGTTCTCAGAACCGGGGACTCTACCAACACGAAGGGCCTAAAAATTGGAACTCCATTAAAAAAAAAGAGAGTTTTCGGGGAAAAACTTGAACAAGTTTTCCTAAGACCGTTATTCTCACAAAACCCAACTCGAAATGGATTATACGTTTATCGACCACAAACCCAGACCCCCTGTCCCCCTCCACGCAATAGTTATAGTTAGATTTAAAAAAAAAATCTTATAATTGGATTACTTTGTTTCCTAATCATATATCGGGGCCATTGGGCCTCAACTTTGACATTTGGAACAGGGCCTCCCATATACATTGGCTGCCCTTGACCCTACCCCAGCAGCAAACATTCAAATACATAGCTCAGCATACTAATTTCAGCTTAAAAAGACTACCCAATCAGCCCAAGCATACCAAAGAATCAAACCTCAATCTTCAAGTTAACCAGCACAATAAATCAAAAAATTCCTACATATCCATCCACATTTCCCCCAAACACAGCTAACACTTAAATATAGTAATACCCAAACTAACTTCTGAATTCACAATTCCACCATCTAGTAAGATTCCAAAATTCAGAACAAAAACAGATCGCGTCTTTATCTCCAAACACCAACACCAATCACATTCTGTCATGAACTTCCATCACTCAAACACTAAAATTGCCACAGCAGAACAACAACTTCATTAAAGTATGTACCAACATTCCAACAAATCACTAGAAGTTTCTTCAAAATAGACTTCCTTTCATATTATCCAGCTTTCTATTCGATATTTCCCTAACATTACCAAATTACACTAGAAATAATCCCCAAATTATCCTTATTCCTTACCAACCCTATTTATCCACAATTCTAACATCTTCCAACCAATCACATTTCGCTACAACATTTCTTTACGTTTTCCTTATTTGGGCTCAGCCATTTCTTTACATTTTCATTTTAGATCGATATAAGTTGTCAATCTTAGCCACGTGTAAGTTGTTTCTAAAAAGAATACCATCCCTCTTTAGTTTTTCGGCCAAAGCAAACATAAAGAAATGACGGGACATACTCCCTCCGTCCCAGTCATTTGTTTTCCTATTCCATTTACAGGTGTCTCAAAAAACTTTTGATTTGATGTACGAGCAACCCATAGAAGAATAATCTAAGATGTACTAAAAATTAGTAAACACCATATAGAAAAATTCTCAAAGTATACAGATTAGACGCACAAGCAACCCACAGGAACATAAGCTAAGCAGTACAGAGTACAAAACTTCACACTCAAAAGATTCAAAAGTCTAGAGAAGATGCAGAATCAATACATGAATCGCACAGACAAAACTCAATAGCTTTAGAGCACACATTAGATTCACAAGTTACCAAAGAAAGTTAGTAACCTGAGAAGTAACTCAATAGCGGAAAATAAAACATTCTACCAGAGCAGTAAACATTCATATACATAGCTCAACATACTAATCTCAGCTTAAAAAAGACTAACCAATCAACTCAAGCATACGAAAGAATCAAACCTCAATCGTCAAGTTCCACCAGCATAATATCGAATATACGTTAAATACCTACATATCCATCGACATTACCCCCAAACCCCAACTAGCACTTAAGTAGAGTAATACCCAAGCTAACTTCTGAATTCACAATATCACCATTTAGCAACATTCCAAGATTCAGAACAAAAGAAAATAGCGTCTATATCTCCCAAAATCAACACCAATAAGATTATGGCATGAAATTCATCACTCAGAACACTAACACCATTCCAACTAATCACTAACAACATTCCAAATAAAAACCCTTTCACATTATCCCACTTTCGATTCAACATTTCCCTCATAGTCCCAAATTACACTAGAAATAAACCCTAAATTCTATTTTCAACACATCAACAACTCCACAACTTTAAGAATCAATATGAACTACACATCCATTAAAAATTCTTCCAACATATTTCGTACAAACGTATTGAAATGAAATGAATGACGGGAAGACAGAATAAAGGGTAACCTATCAGCCATGATGGCAATAGTTTTGAAGGCTTGAATAAGGCCGCGATCAGGATTAGACCCGCGGTTCTGCCATCGACCGAGAGACGATGACAAGTAATCCCCGGAGGTGCCATTAGGCTTAGAAATGACGGTAGAGAGGCCGCCATCAGTGAGGAGGGGATTAGACGGCCCCCCAACACGGACGGGATCATTATCGTTGGATTCGTTGGCAAAAGTACGCCATTCGGAGGTTTCATCAATGGAATGCGACTCGAGTACTAACCCGCATTCGGAGCAGACGGTGTCGCCTGCGGAGTGATCGAATACGACCTCTGTGTGCTTCTTGCAGTCGCTGCAGTAGGCGTCCATTAATGGATTTGTTGGAGAGGGAAAGGGAGAGGGGAGAAATGTTGAGGAGGGAAGGGATCATAGGAGAGGGAGGCAAAGGGGGGATATTTATAGAGGAAGGCAAAGGAGGGGATGTTTCATGCTTGGGTTATTTGGGTGGTTACCTTTATTTGCTCGTTAGGAAACTCATGGGAAATTGATGTCTCTCTTTTTGTGTACTTTCCATTTGTGTAATACTTTCTTTTAGGGATGGTTTTCGGGTAGCTTAATTGGTAAAATTGGTATCCATCCGAGGAGTTGTGAGCCTTATTTTGGCTTGTTTTTAGACTTTGAGAATTTGGAGAAATATGGTGGGATATATAAAACCCCTTTGTTTGATAACGAAAGTAGGGGTGAGCAAATTTAGGTTCGGACTGGATTATTTGGTCTGGACCGAATTCATTTAAATCCAGTCCTCGGACCTTAGTCCACATTTTTTTAGGTTTCAGTCTTCGGTCAAGTCCAATTCAAGACCGGTTAATTTAGGTCCGGATCAAATGGACCAAGTTTTATGTTTGTAAAGAGTATAATCATTATAATATCATAAAAATTTATCGTTTTATCTTCAAAGAACATTATAAATTAATACTAACGATTATTTTCATAAAAAACTATCACCTAATTACCCAGTGTAATTGTTTTAGCGGAATTTAAATGTATTTATAATATAAAAAATTGTGAAAAAAAATAGTTTTAAGTCCATTTTAGTCTAAGACCGGACCGAACATGATATTTCGGGTTAAACTCTGTTAGCTGAAACCTAAAAAGCCAACTGGAAATTGAAAAATTAACTCAAACCTGAAAATTATGATGTAAAAAAAATGTTTGCTAGACTAACTCAAAAGGTAGCTCATTTTTAGTAAAATGACGTAAACGGATATGATAATTGTTCAATATTTTGATTGAAGGAGTAAAAAAATGGAAGATAACTTATTTCCGGTACCTAAAATCTCAAATGTAGGGTAGCATTTAATTTCAGGTAACTTATTTGAATAAATAAGCTATTTCTCAAACACTTGTAGAAAAATTAGGTAGCTGAAAATTTTGATCAAATAAGTTTATGCATTCCAGATAAACTTCTCAAAATTGACCCAAGCTGAATAATCCTACCCACCACTCGAACTTAAGACCCGAGCTTGACCCGAACGCGAATTTACCCGGCCTAATACAACCTCACTCAAATGTTGATTGTTGCATACTGATTTTTTGCACAATGATCTGAACCTAAACTGGCCTACCTGCCCCTAATAACCCGACACTCAAACTCAAGGAGCTTGACCCGAACCCGAATTGATCCGAGCTAATATAACCCGACCCATTATTACAAAGTGGTTATTTTGCATAACTAACTTGAGAGTTATAGTTAACCTAACTCGAGCTCCTGCAAACTAAAATTAACCCAATCCGCATTAATTCAATCCGAAGCCGAGTCGTTTGTCATGTACATCCCAGTTGCTTGTCGGCTTATCGGGCTTGTTCATCCCAAATCAAAATCCAGTGATCCAATCCCATAACCTTAAACCTCTAAACCCCCCGTGGCCCCGTCCTCTTCAGTCTTCATCATCAATCAGTTCATCACCTTCCTCCTCAGTCCTCAGTTCTCAGTTCATTTCATAAACCACAAAAAAATTCAACTTTTTCTACTTGCTTCATCTCCAATCCTTGACACTGTTTTTCCACCAAATAATCATTTACAAAAATGGCAGGAGTGAAGAATATCAACATAGAATTAGTAAAGAAAGGGATAGGAGAGATGGGGTTTTACAAGGGTGCTGGTGTAATCAACTGGTTTCCTGGTCACATGGCTGCCGCCACCCGCGCCATTCGTTCCCGTCTTAAACTCGCTGACCTTGTCATCGAAGTTCGTGATTCTCGTGTGAGTCCAGTACCCCCGTCTCAGTCATTTCTTTACCTATTCCATTTTATTTGTTTACCTTTCTAATTTGATACTCCCCTTTATTTTGGTCCACTTGTCATCCAATCACAATAACTATGTTGAACAAATGACTCCGGCATAGGGAGTGCTAACATATTGGCTGTTGTTACTATCATTTGAAATTTTAATTAATTAATTTTTATTGTGTTGTTGATCAGATACCACTTTCGTCGAGAAATGAGGAGCTGCAATCGATGATTGCGGGTAAAAGGCGTATCATTGTTCTTAACAAGAAAGATTTGGCTAATCCCAATATTTTACCTGTATGTTTTTGCCTTTTTTTTTCATTCTCGTTCATATTTACCCCCTTTGTCCCGGTCGTTTGTTCACCCTTTTCATTTTTGGGTGTCTCGGTCAGTTGTTTTGCTTTCTATTTTGGGAATGCATTTGATGAGCAATTTGATCCTACGCACTCAATTTGGTCCACTTGTCATCTAATAATTGACCCTCTACTCTTTCCTTGGTCTTTGTGCCAAAACCAAAGGTAAACAGATGACCGGGGCGGAGGGAGTAGTTTTTAAGTTTATTGAGTTGCCTGTGAAATTGATGTTGAGCTTAAAAAGATTGGTTCTTTTTTTTGTGTATAATCGTTACTGCTGCTTTGTTTCGTGTTGGAATTATGTTTGATGAGGTAACTACATGATTTTGGGTTGTATCTTTTAACATCAAGCTGAAATTGAGAGTTCTTCATAGAACATTGAGCTAGCTATGTTACCACACAAAGTCAGAAGTTCTATATGACAATTCATTTTAGTCGATATCCAAGTCAATTTGGGATCAGGGTTTGCTGTTGTTGTTTCAGTTAGTTGTGGTTTAGTTCAGAGTAACATTATTATATTGGTGTTCTGAAGGTGTAATTTTGTCTCATTGAGGTCACTGATGAAGAATCTTTAAGGAAAAGGATATCAGTTAGATTTTTGAGTCTCTGCTGGTTATGTGGTTGCAGAAATGGTTGCGGTATTTTGAATCCTCAAATCAAGATTGTCTTCCGATTAATGCGCATAGCAAGACGTCTGTGAAGAAGGTTTGTTTAAGGTGAAAAAAGTTTGTTTGGTTTGGTTAAAATATGGCTCAAGGAGATTTGCAAGCACTTAATTATGGAATTTCTTATTGCGGGTGTAAAATGAGACGTAGTGTTAACCAAAATGTTGATATAAATTTCTAAGAACTATTTTGTCTTAAAATTTGACCTAGCTTGAGTTTTGTGTCACTTCAGCTGTTTTGTCTATTTTCATTTTCATTTTTGACATTGTTGTTCACCTAAATTATTTTTGCTTCTATCTATATGGTTGAATCGCTTACCTTCTAATACACTGAAAATATTTTCGCCAAAGATAAATAACACGGTAAAAAATGAGAGGCTCGTAAATTTTTATCTTAGTTTAAAAAAGTGCGCCTTGGATGAGAGATTAACCAAAACGCCTCGGTGCATTTTAGGTGCGCCTTTTGGGTAAAGCTCACTTAAACAAGACTCACTAGTATTGCGGATTAACTAAGATTTTTATCGATAGTCTTCGTTTGCAAGTTCCATATAAAGCTCTTTGAAGACTTAGAGCCTTTCCTATACAACAACATTACCCCGGTGCCTCGAGGGCTCCCCGAAATTGCAGGGTAGGGGGGAGGGGGAGGTGCACGCATCCGCACCCTTGTGTTAGCAACACAAACAAGCTGTTTTCGAATGACCCAAAAAATGAAAATTGCACCTTGAGCTTCATCCAATGACTGTCACTTCATTGTAAAAAGAAGCGGAACCAGTTTAGTGTGTCATTTTGCTATATCCCATCATCATCCCAAATCAAAGAATAGTGAATCTTTGACTCCGTTAGAGATAGAAGCAAGAGATAGAAACAAGCCTCTTCCTCTAAAAGAAATAAAATGTCACGAACACTCCTATCCTCAAAAGAAGTTTCTGTTTTGGTTTAATGTTGCAACTTGCAAGGGAGTCTGGTAAAACGTCTTACAGAAATCTGTTGACAAAAGCTGCAGAGTTCATTCTACATGAGCCACTCTTCACTTGTTCACTCCTTTTAGCTCGTGGCTAGGCTGGTTTGTAGTTACTTACAATTAAGCTTGGATGTCTCTATTTTGCCTAGAGTTCATATACAAGTTTCTGTAGTGTATGTTTCTATGTAATGTAATTTCTGTAGAACTTTTGATTTCTAGGAGCAACTCTGTAGTCTCTGTGCTCAGTTCTTTCTATTGCCTACTCATTTGAAACTCTGCAAAGACCTTTTTTCACCTGCAGCGTCCCTTATGTGATGTGAGTTTGTTATGTCTCAGCTTCTGAGCCTTGTAGAACTGAAGCTTAAGGAGGTCATTGCAAGGGAACCTACGCTACATGTTATGGTGGTTGGCGTTCCCAATGTTGGCAAGTCAGTTTTAATAAATTCCATCCATCAGATCTCAACAATACGCTTTCCCGGTAACTTAAATAATCAGAAATGACAATGTAGCTTTAAACTAACCAACTTCAATCATATAATTATCATATGCATATCTTTGTTAGGGGAAGACAAGATGAAACGGGCTACAGTGGGACCTTTACCTGGAGTTACACGAGATATTGCAGGCTTCAAGGTTTTTTCCTTTATTTCATTTGGTCTCTTGTGTAAAATCTTGAAGAGGTCGACTGTATGACCAATTAACCATGTCATACTATCTTAACATCTCCCCACTGTCTTATCGGTCCACATGCATTGGTTTAACATCTTTTATAGTTGTTTAGTATCCGAGTCTTGTTATGAGTAGCACTCAGAAACTTGGTTCTGTATACACAGATTGCTCATCGTCCTAGCATTTATGTCCTGGATACACCAGGAGTGCTTGTTCCAAGTATTCCTGACATAGAGACGGGCCTAAAATTAGCTGCAGCAGGTTCTTTTCTGTCCTTAATTGTTTGCTATACTTGTTGATGTGAGGAATGTTTCTATAATTTTATTGTTAGTTTGAGCTGGATAAGTTACAAGGAGAATATCAATTTAAACCTTAACATCGATAATTGGTATATTGTGACTTTGTGTGGGATTTGTATTCACCATGATTTCCCAAATGAACTTTATTTGTCGTAAATAACATTCTAGAAATAATCTGACATGCCTCTTTTCTGTAATGAGCACATCTTTAGTTCTAAACTTCTAAGAGTATCCAACCTATCTAAATTTATTCTCTGCTCTCACTTGGTGAACTTCAAGGCAAGAGTCACACTTTCACATGTATCACATTCAGCTATTCCCAAACTTTGAGTAAATATTAGTTCCACCGGAATTTCACGTTCAAACTTCAGAGGCTAGCCAAGGTTTATAATTAAAAAAAAAAAAGTAGTTTTAAGATTTTAGACACTAAATGATTTGTTTCAAATTTATGGACATCTACGAGAAAGTATTTCAAGGTAGAAATTATGTTGAAGTCTAGACTTGGGTATCTTAAGATGAAATTATAAAAGCTTCATGAGGTGCCCTGGTTTTCTATATATGAATTTAGTGCCCTCTAAACTTTTAGTTGGAGTAGTAATTTCAGTCAGTTTTTAACAAGGAAACAGAAAACATACTTTGGTGAAAGTTAAAAGTATAACAACAGTATCCTAATGCTTCGAGGCTTCTGACCCTCCCACGTATGGCAGAGTATAACTTGAGTGGTCTGATCTACGCAAGTTTACCTCTGGAGAATATGAAGAGGCTGTTCGTGAATGACTCATAAGTCATAATGAGAATTCTGTAAACGATTTTCATTACACAGGGTCTAAAAAGAAACATGAGATACTTGTTACAGAAATGAAGTGAAGGGGCTCCGGTGTATAGAGAGGACCTGTTCGTTTAAGAAGGAACCATAGTTCACTATATACACTAGACATGTTTGGTTCTGAATAAATATTTTCTTGATGATTGTGGCGACCCTTTACCAATCTATTAGTCTTTGATGTTTTGGTCTTGCGGCAGGATCTGTGAAAGATTCAGCAGTGGGTGAAGAGCGTATTGCTCAGTATATACTTGCTATTTTAAATTGCCGTGGGACTCCACTTCACTGGAATCATTTGAGAAGGATGGAAGAGGTCCAGAATAGGTCTGAGGGAAAGCGTGAATACAATATTAAAGATCTTCTGCCAAATAGAAAGAAGCCAGTAGATAATTCTGATGTTATTTACATTCAGGTATTAATTTCAAATCTTATAGTGCGCTGTCCTACCAAGAATGAACAATGTTGTCAGATGATTATTACTCTTCACTCCACCAAATATTTACCATTTGAGAACATTCTTCAAAGAAATTATGTACAAGTATTGTTAAATACCTATGTCTATAAGAGTTATAAAACTATATTATTGTGATTTGTGAAGCTTATGAGTCCGTGACAAATTCAGCATACATATGGAAGTCTCACCTTGTTTTGCAGGTTGTATAAATTTCCCCATCACATTTAACTTCTTTGCAGAGATTTAGTTTCTTCTCTTTTCCATTCTAGCTTTTGCCTTCAAACAGGTACCTGTGTGAAAAGGCCGTAGATCGAGATTAGAGACAGAGAGTTTATATTTGTTGAATTCAAATTGACGAGTAAACAGATGCCAGATTCAAAAACTTGTTGTCTTCTGTACACTTCCCTTAGGTCTGTAAGGACAGAGTGCCTATGTTACTCTAACTTGGGTATGAGTGTTGGGACACAGGTACATCTCCAAGTATTGGACTCGGCATGACCAAAAATTTTAGACAGGGGACCCTGTCTTAAAATGAGGATATGGATGTAGGGACACTTCTTCAAAACAGAAATACACTTCTAAACTTGAAATAATTAATTTTTTTTTAATGTATAATGGGAAGAGTTTTTACAAAAAAGACCTAAAATCATTAAATATAAATACTCTCTTCCTCTACTTATGTGGTGTGAGCTTCACTAATTTAGCAGGGAATTTAATATACCCACATCCATGTCGTGTCATGTACTCATGTCTACACTGGTAGTCGGGTACTGTCCTAAAACTGAAGAGTTGTAGTAAAATAGCAGAGAGGTATAGCAGGGTTGACTAGTTTGCTGCGAGTACGCTAAACAAATACATGATAGCATTTAATAAAGTGCCTGATACGTAATTATTTTAATCAAACACCATCTTATGGATCTGTGTGGGTAATCTAAAGCCTACACATCATCATTTGCCTTGTTTTTGCAACTGTTACCATTAGGCACCTAATCTGCATCTTGTCAACAGGACATTGTGAAGGAAGTGCAACAGGCACTATATGCTTCTTTCTCAAGTTTTGATGGCAATTTGGAAGCTGGAGAAGACATGGAGAGTCTCATAGAGCAGCAGTTTGAAGCCCTACAGAAGGCATTGAAAATACCACAAACTGCATCAGAAGGGCGTACAATGACGGCGAAAAGATTTTTAACGTTGTTTAGGACGGGTAAACTTGGCCCATTCATCCTTGATGACGTCCCTGACTTGTTATAACCTGTATCTTAATACCTGCTATAAGCTCTGTTTTTTATCAGAAACAAGGATTTGTATTATTTCACATCTATAGCAAATTATGAAAGGGAATCTTTTCCTGGGAACCAGAAGGTTTCAGCTTCTAGTACCACACTACTTAGAGAATCCACATAAACAAGATTTACTGAAGAAGGAAACAATGATGCTTCCTTGTGCAGTATCTTGGGTGTGTGCAAGTGTCAACTTGACACCCTATGACTATGAAGGTAAGCTGCCATTGAAATTGTCACTATATGTTCAAGGAAGTCTCACAATTTTACAATTCATGAGTTTAAGCTCTTTAATCCTCATAATTCAAATAGATACAAGCAAAATGACCAAGATCAGTTGTAATTGGCATTTTTGAGTATAATCAGTGATGTGCTTTGTACAAGTTTACCCAAATATTGGTGACGGCTTTTGTGGCTTGTGGTCGATTTTATTCATGTGGTGTTTATAATGCAAGAAGGTAGAGAATGATGGTACACGAGGTTCTATGGTTATTGACCGTTAAAACTGTGACTGTTGGGATTAGAGCTCTCATTAGGATTGAGTTATAATAAGATCTCTCCATTCAAGACGTCCTGACGTTCCTGTGGTAGGAATGTAATTGACAATGATGGAAGCACAAATTTGCAGAAGATGCATCTTGGAGTCTTAATTGAAGGTTTTTGGCGTTGGAAGAATATCTTACAAGCATCAGCAGGTGCAGAAGCCTCATAACAAAGGTTCATTCTTGACCTGTTCTTTTTTTGGTATTGAAACCTGTGCCTTAGTCCCAGAGTTTTTCTGGTAGAAAATAGGCTACCAGTTGTGCAGCTTTTGGTGTTTGACTAGATCTTTTCTAATTGATTAATTGTGATTCATGTTTGATGCAACTCTTTGTTCAGTTGTTTACTTAACATCAGGCGCTCTGCTGTTCATATGGCGGAGAATTTCTTAAACAAGTACATATCTTTGAACTGAAATCCATCTATTTCATAAAATGTGGTAAATTAATTCTTAAGATATTCTCTGTCTAAATTATGATTGAGAGTTGAGACTTACATAATTTACTTGTTTCTTGGAGTTAGTGTATTCAAGTCACAAAGGCTTGGTGAATTAGCAGCATTTTATAGAGTGAGTAAGATAAAGCCACTATCCTTAATTGTTCACTACAGTGTAAAGAGCTTTGGAGGATCAGTAACTCCGTCTTAAATCTTAAAACGGGTCAAATACTAGCACATGGGGGTAATAAAGACAAACTTTTATCATTTCCTGGGCAACTTGCCATGTAGTTTGGTATGTATTTGACCGGTCTTAAATGAGGATTTGTGTTGGAGGATAAGGCAAGTCTAGTCTTAGCTCATTAGCATAGCTTACCGGGTGTGTTGGTCTTTGTCTCCCAATATAAGGGGTGATTGACATCCCCTGAATGAGTCGGATTCTGAACCGGATCAGGGATCCACGGGGAAGGTTGGAGAGGGAATGTCAAACTTCTTTCTGGCTTCGACCAAAGACTTTTTACTTGATTTTGATCCATTCTATTTTTCTGTCAAAGACAATTCCACAGTTTGTTAGACTATTGTTCTTGTTATGTGGGGCTTACCTGATCAGTTTTTGCCCAGCTCTGATAGATCTGAATTTTTTTGTTAGCTGTTTACAGTTCAAGCTTTTAATCAATGATTTGATCTCCACTATCTATTACCTAAGCTATTAATTTTTTCTCAGTCCCAGTACAATTTCCAACATGAGTTAGCCAGAATATTCTTCCCATAGGCCTAGCTTTTGTAGGAGCCCCGATTGCAGTTGATTGATGCTGGACATTGATGAGTATGTGTTTTTGATGGAATAATGACCTGAGATGCTTGTAATTTTGACGGAACCCCTTTCATGGTGAGATCAAGGTGAATATATAAAGATATGCTAGTCTCCTTCAGTTTACCTATGACCCTCGACCCTCCCTGATCTCTTTTAGGTTAACCATGATTCTTACTCACCTGCAAATCTCTCTTTAGTCGTTACTGATAGTTGCTGTATTGATTGGTAATGCGCGTAGATCTTAGCTAGCGGAATATGAAGAAATAAGATCCTGAGTTATGATTTTAATTGTGTATGGACATTAAAAGCCAAAATGTGTGTTGATTTTATCCTCTACTCCCAAGTCATGTTGGAGAGTCCATTCGGTAATTTCCCTATTGTTCCTATGTAGTACTTGTCTGATTTCCTTTGTGAGCTTATCAAAATTCATCGACTTGTAAATGATCATTGCTTTATCGGACACATCTTTAGGATTTACCTATGTCTTAAAAATTGCTTAGACTTTATCTCATTGAGAGTGTTTATTAAATAGCTTGTTGAAAATCTGTTTCGAGGGATTGAGAGAAGAGGGAGGAAGGAGGAAGGGAGAAGTGGGGACGTCTCAAAGCAAACTTAGGATAATGCGTGGATAATTAACCAGAAATAGTAAAATATTCATTAATAAACTATTTCAGAACTGGGGAAACTATATAAAACTTTGTTTTATTTAGTACATAGTAACACATTATGTGTATATAACCATGGCCTTGCTTACATAAGCAGGGACTTTAGATAATCTTGCCCGCAATTTTTCTTAGGCCATTATGAAGGGAAGAACATTGATCAGGAACTCATCATAGCAGAAAGTTGCGGAGTTACATCCACCGGCTTTTGCCTTGAATGTCTCACTCAGTCCCTGTAATACAAAGATTTAAGATGGGATTTTTAGAATGCATGATTATGAAACAATTAGCTTATGAATGAAGAGGCAAATGAATCATGTATTTACCTTAACGGTGAGGCAGCACCTGGATCAAGAAAGGGGAAGAAGGAAAACAAAAGAACGGCTGTTAGTTATGTTTGAAAAAGGAATAGGTGTAGTATCAATGAAGCTGAATATAAAAGAAAGATGAAGGTATGAAGGACGTACTCAATGAAGTTATCATATTGAAGCGAACACCCAGCTCCAGCTTTGCCAAACTTAGAAACCAGCATATTGACGATACAAGGAGAGACAGAGTAGCCCAGGCAGTTGAGAGCAGTGCCTAGCTCCAATGAATCAATTCTTCCGTTCCTGTCCCTGTCAAACTTTTGAAAGATTGCCTGCAATTTGACACCACCATTAATCAAATCAAACCTGGTGAAGGAGGCAATATCAGTGTTAGTCGGAATGTTCTGCATAGTGAACTAGTGATTTATTTACCTTCCAGCTCTGGAGGTTGTTGAGCAGAGGGACAAATTCCTTAGGACCTGTCAACGGTTTTTAATACAGAATTCAGTGTTAAAAGCTTCAAGGAGTGGAATAATACATAAAGAGGATGGCTTGACATCACAAAAGGCATCTTGGCCGAAGACAGTCGTAGTCGTCGTTGAGCTGGAGGAATACTTGTAGGAGCTGGATTGCTGCAGCTGTGGCTGCTGCCCCTGGTACGATGCGCTGGAGGAGTAACCATAGGAGCCGCCTTGCTGTACCTGTGGCTTCTGTGCCTGGCACGATGAGCTGGAGGAGTAACTATAGGACCCTCCTTGCTGTACCTGTGGCTTCTGTGCCTGGCACGATGAGCTGGAGGAGTAACTATAGGACCCTCCTTGCTGCATCTGTGGCTGCTGCCCCTGGTAAGTCCCACAGGGGGACTGGGTTTCGCAGGAGCGTTGAGGGTAGCCTTGCATTTTCTGAGGGTGATTATTGAAATGAGATAAGTTTATAGATTGTTGATGAATTAGTGAAGACATTGAGAGTATTTATAGCTTGAGAAAGTAGGCAGGCATCTTTGATTCTTCAGAAGCTGGTGGTACAATTTGTAGCCAAAAGTTGTCATTTTAGAACCATAATACAGAGTGCAGATTAGTATTCGTTTTCGAAATGCATCTTTCTTTCCTGTAGTTTTGTAATAGTGCATTGGTTATAAATTTTCACCTCTTGTTCTAAAAGTTTATTTAGAAATTTTTCATGCGACAGTAATTACTTTGTGTTTACTTCAAGTGGGTTAATTGTTACGTAGGTAATGGAGTAAAAATAGGAAGAAAGTAGATGATATTGGACTATGGGTACTGTTGGATGACACTTTTACAGGAAGAAAGTAGATGATAGTTTATGTTATTTACTTTACCCGAAATTATTCTAGGATTAAAGTTCTAGTGATGTTATTGCGTCTCCCCCATTAAGTAATGCACGGCCACATGTGGGGGGTTGTGATATTTCGCCACTAACTCCGACCCTCCCCCTTCTTAAAAAATATTACTGTACATTATAATGACATGACTCGATAAATTGTAATCTTATATGGTTAAAGTAATACGGACTAGGTCATTATTTTACCCCTTCTTAAAAAATATTACTGTACATTATAATGACATGACTCGATAAATTGTAATCTTATATGGTTAAAGTAATACGGACTAGGTCATTATTTTACCCCTTCTTAAAAAATATTACTGTACATTATAATGACATGACTCGATAAATTGTAATCTTATATGGTTAAAGTAATACGGACTAGGTCATTATTTTACCCCTTCTTAAAAAATATTACTGTACATTATAATGACATGACTCGATAAATTGTAATCTTATATGGTTAAAGTAATACGGACTAGGTCATTATTTTACTTGGTATGCGTGCAACTATAGACTACTCGATTTTGAGTACTAATTTCTTCGTCTCTTTTGTGTCGGGTCTTCATTATCTCGTAGAAGTTATCTCAATCCAAGCAAACCCAAGGCCGTTCCCGAAATGGCCGAAACTAAGGACACCTCTACGAGGGATGCTCTTGCAACTTGCAATGAAAGTTTATGCAATGTAGTAACTAGTATTCATTAGTATAATATAAATTGCAAATGGAGAAAATTGAAAATTTGATCCCAGAATCCGGCAATACAGAAAGTGAGGATAAGAATATATGCATCAATTATAGATTGGCAAAAGATAATAGCACGAAAAAAATAAGAAGAATAAGGATGGGCAAAGATGCAATCCAGAACAGAGTTTGTTTCCATTTCGAAGGGTTTTGAAGACTCATTACTTCTTCCTATTGTGAACTTGTGAAGCAACTGATTTTCAACTCAATTATCGACGCAATTTTCATATTGGGTTATTCGGAAACAACCTCTTTGTGTTGCTAACACAAGGGGTAACATCGTAAAGATCACCTCATTGTATGTACCAAGAAAAAAAGATCACCTCATAGTATACTTTCATGTAAGAACCAACCCGAAACCATAACTGACCAAAATAGACCTGAAACCAAAACTGACCAAAGCGGGACCGATTTGACTCAAAATTATTCAACCTGAACTCTACCCGACTGGCCGTTTGCCAGGTCTACGTTCATGGAAAATGAGCCAATTCTTCCGTAACATATGCGGGTCCTAAATGACTTGTGTGAGATAGCAATATTAACCTGAGATTCGGTACTACCTAGTGGCGTGAAAATAAATACAAAAGAAAGGCTACAAGCAGGAATGATACTATCTAGTCCATTTCACTCTAGTTCGTAAGAGGATGGCCCAAAAGTTCACAAGTGTTCACCAGGCCCAAGTCCATAACAACAATGACAAAAGGAACTGTATGGGATCATGTGCAACAAGGTGGATACCTCAGCAGAAGATCAGAAAATGAATGACTGATTGGCTGTAGCAAATGGACAAAAAGAGTTGGTAGGAATGAGCTGTTAAATAACAGTTGTAATATGTTGTCTTGTAGTGTGGCATCTAGGGTAAATGTGTGTAAGCCATGCCATATATATCCCATGTATGAGCATATGTAAGAAACACAGTTGAATGAAATAGATGACAGCTGCCAATGAGCACAATTCTCCACAATAAACTCTGATAAATACACAGTTCATATTCTCACAATATTATGCATACAATGCTTAAGATTTATTCACTCAACATAGTATTAGAGCCATGAGCATTGTATGCTCTGGCTTCTGCATATTCATTCCTGTCACTTTGTACGTTTTCTCTGTGTTAAAGTTGTTACCTTTTGTTTGTGGTTGTTCTTCTGGTGTTGTTTCTGCTAGAAGTTATCTAAGAACTACGGTAGATTTATTAAAGTTTGAGTCTTTTCTTTAGATCTAGTGTGTTTGCTGCTTTATATTTGTTTCAATATATCTGGTGATAAAGCAAATCTCTCTGCCGCTGTTATAGAAGTTACATATCCCCTCTACTGTCATCCAAATGATAATATCAATTCTCTGAAAATTACCCCAATGTTGACTGGAGTTGAGAACTATATTCCCTGGAAAAGAGGAATGGAATTAGCCCTCTCCACAAAAAGAAAACTTGGGTTTGTGTTAGGGACAATAAAGAAACCAAAGGGAGATCAGGTTAAAATGGAGGCATGTGAGTCAGCAAATAACCTTGTTATTAGTTGGATTGTCCAAAATGTGAGTGAACCCATTAAGATGACAATTATGTATACTGTATCTGCAAAAGATATCTGGAAACTTCTGAAAAATAAGTACCTTGTTAGCAAAGGAGCAAGAAAATATAGGCTAAACAAGGATACTTATGAAATGAAACAAAACAAGAAACCCATTATTGAGCATTACATTCAGCTTAGGACAATTTGGGATGAACTAGAAAAGTTGAATGATTACCCAATTATCACCATAATGACTGAAGAGATAAGACTCTATAGAAGCCATGCATGGAAAAACACAAAGAAGAAGCTAGGCTATTTCAGTTTTTCAATGAACTAGATTCAGACTTTACCACTCAGAGAAGTGTTATACTACTTATGTCACCCCTTACTAAGGTTGATGATGCCATGTCTATTGATGCGTGCATTTCATATAGACCTTTTAGGCCATATTTGCACGCATTTCCATGCTTATTTCGTAGT
>VHZZ01004644.1:28946-55313 GCA_009801015.1 Silene noctiflora | reverse complement strand
CGGCAATTTTTGGAAGGACTAAGGGTAGTTCCGACAGCCGAAGATCTTATCACTATTTATTGTGATAAAAGTGGGGCAATTTTCCAAGCGAAAGAACCCATGTCTAGTAATAAGTCTAGACATGTACATAGAAAATTTCATGTAATTAGAGATTACGTTGATAGGAAGGAAATAGCAGTTTGTAAGGTTGGGACAGATGAAAATTTCTACTAATAAGTCTAGACAGTTTGTAAGGAAATAGCCCAAGTCTAGTAATAAGTCTCAGGCGAAGCATGATAGTCATGTCGTTTCAATGGGAATCAAGCGAATACCTGAGTAGCTGTAGATTATGAGATTTGTAATAATTATATATTGTATTAATTATTTCATATATGATAATCACATTTATCGTTTGAGTTTTTATAGTGTATTAACTCTAGTGTTTCAGTTTTATCTGAATTTAAATACTTTGTTTTATCCGAATATGTTGTATTGGCAACATTGAATTCTATTAAAGTGCACTGGATTAACATTGTATTTTGGTCCCTAGTTACTTATGTGGTGACGTCTCAAAATGACTAGATTGTAAGTCGATTGATGGTGTGTTCAAGCACTATACGGTCATAGAGATGACTGGTCGATTACATAGGCAGGATGTGGTGACACTCTGTCGGACAATGACCATTTATAGGGTCCTCATGTTGCCTGGTCGTGGCAAGGATTTTTATTTATTCCTTTGAGTCAATTCTTTAGACTTGCGACTATTTGTTTGAGTTGGTGTAGTTTTCCGGTGGCCTTGGTTTTTGTCCTAGGTCGCGCCGTAAAAAGAGGCTGAAGGAAATTTACTGGGTCGTTGTGATCTGTATCGAACGAAGAAAATAGGTCAACAGGATTGTCCACCCTTGTCAAGGTTTATTATCGCAAGGCCACTCGAGGAGTTGTGACTGGAAATGCATGGCCACGCTCGGATGAGATATATAGTAGATTATCCGGTCAGACAGTTATTCTCCAAATCGAGGAAACCACTCATGATATGATCGTGTGCAAGTACGACCTGGAAGACACCTTGCATTGAGTGGGAGATTTAACAGACAAGAGAATTGGTAGCGCACACTTGTGTCAGACAAGTGGGAGATTGTTGGAGTAGTGTCCTCCTCAATAGTGCGTCACCATAATAAATCTCATAAAAGGAATATCATGGATATTATTTTTTGTCAGTTGATCAACGTAAATCGGTAACGCTCGGCTGACTAAAGTTTGACGTTACTGTCGTAAGACGAAGGTGATCAACTGATCCCTTTTCGGTCAAACCCATAGGATGATGCCCAAATGGAATGGCTAATTATTTGTATAAGATATAATATAATTAGCAACTTGTATAAATTGACTTTTATTAAGGCAAGTGAATTTATTGTTTGATGAAGAGTTACAAACTCAGGCCAAAAGAATTTATTATTCAACTATATGATAATTGATTAATAAATAGATGGAATTTAGTAATTAATAGTTAATTAAATAAATTATGTGATACAGATGTAATTAGTTAATAATATTTACAAGAGGTTGCAAAATTAACTAACTAATTATTATAAGACACATTTTATATTGATAAAATGATAAAAATGTTACTTAATAGTTAAGTGTACATTAATATTTAATTAGTATTATTTACGTGTTAAATAATTAATTAAATTAATATTCAATTATATAAGATAATTAAATATAAGTTTTATAAACATTTGTGCGACAAATGTCGGAAATCGAAATGGACTCAATTTGACATAGTGGGTCGTATTCTCCATAAGCTTTTATCCCTGTGTTGAATTGCCCTAACCCACTATGTTACTAGAGTTCATTTGTTTACATTTTCATTTGCCTATATATACCCCATATTTACACATTTTATGGGTTAGAATTTTTGATCAAAAAAACCCCATAAAAGCCTATATAGGTCGGCCACTAGAGAGGAGAAAACACAATTTGTTTTTCCTTCATATCTTCATCTTCTTCCTCCTTTTTTATCAATAGTTGAACAAGATCATTATCAAATAAATTCACAAATATATTATACATCATCTAATATTATTAAAGTAATAATATTACATAATATACGTACATTTCTAATACTACCTAGTTAGTAATATTAGGAATATTTGGGCTAATCTTGGGTGCCATCAAGAGGAGGTTTCCTACTATGGAAAGTTGAAGGTTGGAGGAACATCCTTGGGTATTTTACGTCCTTGTGTTGTGCCCAATTTTTCCTTAATAAATGTAAGGGTTACTTCCTTTTTTATCAATTTTATGCCATCTGATAATTTTGCATGTTACTAGATCATTAAAAACTAAATTAACAAGTAATTTGGTAACTTATTAGAGGTGTCTAATTAGGGGTCTAGTACCTTCATAAACATGCTAAAGATTTCAATTAAATCATAATTAAAACAATTTAATCTGAACATGCTTATTTAATCATCTAAATCATGATAACCATACATAAATTAGACTAATTCTTAGCCTAGAAAACCGTGACACACATACAAAGCACACGACATACATAATCATTCACAAATTGACATAAACATCCTATTTCACGCGATTTTATGCAATTCTAATTAATTAACTCCTAATTAATTAAACTAACATATGAATGAACAACCAAACTAAATCATACAAACATGCATAATCTAATTTGAAGAAATAAACACCATGTTCATACATTCATCTCATGATTCATGCTAACACACGAATTAGAATTAATTAAATTCACTATTTAATCTAATTAATCATAAATTAACAAGAGACAAAACAAAGATACAACCTTTAATCATAAAACATACTAATTAGACATAAAAAGCATGGTATAATTTCAGATCAAAAACATGAACATCTGTAATACTACACATTTCTGAGCTATGGAATTCGGTCGAGTAAGGGAGGAGCTTAACCGAGTGGGACTTACTCGGCCGAGTGCGGTTGGCTGAGTAGGTGGTTGGAGTTTGGGAAGTTCCTGTTTTGAGTCACTCGATTGAGTAGGTGACGCACTCGGTCGAGCAGCTGTTACTCGGTCGAGTGGGTTTGATACTCGACCGAGTGATCGGTCTAGGGAACGTTTTTACGTGGTTTGATTAAGGTGATTAGGGATGTTATAAATCAATTATTTTCAGTTCTTAATCGTCATTTTTAAACTAAACACATCTCTTAAACTCTCTCTAATTACCCTAATCATCACCTAAGCATGGAGTTGGTATTATGGCATTCAGATTCTCTGTTCCTTTGTGTCAATTGTGTAGTAAGATTCGATCTTCAACTTTTATCCGTTTCGTATCTAAGCTTAACTTTAATTTGGGATTTATTTAGGAGTAAATGGCATTAGTTTGTAGACTCATTGTAGTAATTTTTATTGCATCGTTATATAGGTGACGAGTTCGTAGAAGAGCATTTCTAGTTGAATTCTTGTTTGTCGGATTGCAATTAAGGTAGGGTTTCTGTAACACCCCCAACAGTCAAAAGCCTTCAACTAGGCCATCCTTCCCAAGCTTTGTAGTGCGAGTTCTAAGTATGGGTGAGTTAAAACACATTATGAAATCATAAAGGAAACTAGATAAGTTTAGCTAAGTGGTTTCATACAAGTCTTAGGATTCGCCATGAATCCCCAAATTTATACAACCAAATTGAAATAGAAAAGAGTCTAATTGTTTAGTCAAAAGTATAATAAGCAAAGTGATAACTCTACGGTGAGACCGTTCAAAGCCCTAAATGAAATACAAGCACACCTGTCAAATCACTGCTCCCCGCATGGGCGGAAATCACCATGTGGATCGACACAGATATTTAAAAGCCCATTTGGTTAGTCACGGTAATATAAAGGTTCAAGAAGGAAATATAAATATGAGAAGAGTACTATGAATGCATGATAGGATGAATAATGCAATACAATCAATACATCTGTAAACCTCCATACCACCAACTCCACACCGGTCCCGGGACACTCCCAGACATACCAACACCCGGTGACGGCACCGCAACACCGCCACCAAAATAACCCGGATCGCAACCTTTAAAGGTACTCTAAACACGTCGGTGGTACCCTGGACCGAGAGCGACTTGGATCCCCAATCGGACCATGTGACTCACCTCAGACGTTCCTCCAACTCAAGCCATTAATGTGCACACCCCCTTTGGAGTGAGAAGCTCTAAGAGGCGATCCTAGTGTGAGGCGGTCTCCCAACCGCCCCACAACTCCCAAGTAAACACCAAGCCTCCACCAACCTCCCCCAACCAACATCTCAATACATCATAAATGTCCAACAAGGCATATAAGGCAATAAATGTCCACATGTAGCCATCCAAATCATTTAAGACAAATGATAAAACTTGAATTCACCTAACCTTGCCCAATGCTCATATTATAATGCAACCATAATGATATGTACCAACCCAATTTCCAAAAAACAAGAACCACCAAGTAAACCCACCACAAGTTCATGAACCCTAACTACTAACATGATTACATTTGTGTCACTAACATGATAACTATGAAATATGTGAATTATATGCATTGTAAAACAATTATACTACTAAGACTAAGTAGGGAGAACCCTACCTTTGGCTATTCTTAAACAGAAGTACTCAAGCTTACAAATGCTCCTCTATGAAGCCTCCTCCTACACAATATATAGCTATCTATTAAAATACCATACCAATAGGACAATAATACTAATAAATCCATTAATTAATCCTTAATTAATTATGTCAAACCCTAATTAAATCTCTAACAATAACCTCCCAACAATATGGTTTTACTACACTAATTAGAAGAGGGGAACTAAAAAGGAGAGACCAACTTAAAAATCAAAAGATGAATAAAGGAGGATTTGGTAGATTTTCTTCACCACAAATACCGCTGGAGGGATAATGTTTTTGGAGAGTAATTTAAGGGATTTTAAAATGAAAGGATAAGGCTAGGTGAGTAGTAGTATTAGTGATAAGGAAGGAAGAAGAAACCAAGGGTTGGTCCACAAGGCTCAAAACTGCGGATACGAGTGACAACGACAGGCACTCGGCCGAGTTCTCGGACACACTCTTTCGAGTGGAAATCACTCGGTTGAGTTGCTCAGCTACTCGGTCGAGTGAAAATTACTCGGTCAAGTAGGACCTTCTACTCGATCGAGTGGATAAGGCAGCAGCTAAAATCGTAGCTTTAACTGTACTTGGTCGAGTAGAGTCAACCGATTAGGCTCCACTTGGTCGAGTGGGTGAACAACTCGACCGAGTAGGACCTCATAAAATCCCGATTATTATAATATTCCCCCCTTAAGGTGAACTTCGTTCTCGAAGTTCGATCTGACACCACATGACTCAAACGGGGTGTTCTAAAATCCCGAATCCTAGCTCAAGATACTTGGACACTTTGAGGGTTAAGGCGACACCATTTACTATCGAACCTTTAAGAAAGAAAGACTAGCACTTTGCGCGACGCGCCCTATCCCTCTAGAAATAAAGTTACGTCCCCATAACCGGCTCGTTACCTGCTCGAAGAGGTGGGGATAACGTTCCTTCATAGCTTTCTCGGCCTCCCAAGTGGCCTCCTCGACTTGGTGGTTGGACCACAAGATATTCACTAATACCATCTCTTCATGTTCCGTCTTTCTCACTTTCCTATCCAATATCCCCCTGAGGAGTCTCTACATATGTCAAGGCATCATCCAACTCGATTATCTTTGCCTCTAATACATGGGAGGGGTCGCTAACATACTTCCGTAGTTGGGATACATGGAAGACGTTATGAACACGATCAAGTGCTAGGGGTAGAGCTAGGCGGTATGATTCTTCCCCGACTCTATCCAATATCTCATACGGCCCTATAAAAGTTTGGCTCAATTTGCCTGTTTTTCCAAACCTCATAACGCCTCTCATTGGGGACACTTTGAGTAGCACCTTGTCACCAACCACAAATTCAATGTCACTTCACCTCAAGTCGGCATAGCTCTTTTTCCTATCTTGGGATGCCCTCATCTTATCTCGGATCACATGCGTTTGATAAATCATGTCTTAGATCATTTGGGGTCCCAACAAAACGGCTTCGGTACTATCGTCCCAACAAATTTGACTCCGGCATTTCCTCCCATAAAAGGCCTCGAAAGGAGCCATGCCTATGCTTGCATGGTAGCTATTATTATATGAGAATTCTATTAAGTCTAACCTCTCCTCCCAAGTGCCCCCGAATTCCAATACACACACCCTCAACATGTCTTCAAGGGTTTGAATTGTTCTCTCTATTTGTCCATCCATTTCAGGGTGGAATGTCGTACTCATTTTTAACTTGGTACCCAACGAGTTTTGGAACTCTTGCCAAAACCTCGAGATGAATCTAGAATCACGATCCGATACTATATCCTTGGGAATTCCATGTAACTTCACCACATTCTTCCGATAGGCATTAGATAGTTCCACCTTGCTCCAAGTGTCCTTCATTGGTATGAAATGCATGGACTTGATTAATCTATCAACTATGACCCAATTCATGTTATTCTTCCTTTGCGATCTCGACAATCCCACGATGAAGTCCATTAAGATGGACTCCCATTTCCATTCCGGAATATCAAGGGGTGGCACCTTGCGTTGTGGTCTCTTATGCTCCCATTTCACCATTTGACATGTTAGACACTTGGCCACAAACTCCACCACTTCCCTCTTCATATTGGACCACCAAAAGGTCTTCTTTAAATCCTTGTACAATTTATCTCCAACCGGGTGCACCGAGTAGGGTGTATTATGGGCTTCGTCCATCATTTTCCTCTTGAGTTCGTCATCTATTGACACGCACCATCTCCCTTTGAATCTAAGACTTTTGTCCCCATGTAATTCAAACCTTGACGCCTCACCTCTTTCTAGAGCTCTTTTTCTAACCTTGGATCTTTATGTTCGTCCCTTGCCTTTCTCGGATTTCTTCATATAGTTCGGGTTCTAGAGTTAAGTCTCCAATTTCATCACCCTTTGTTATCATGTGAATCCCCATGTTTCATATCCCCTCCTTAAGTCGCATCATTGAAAAAGCGGTACACAAAGAGTGCACCGACTTCCTACTCAAGGCATCAGCCACCAAATTGGCCTTTCCCTCATGATACACAAGCTCCATGTCGTAGTCCCCAATGAGTTCTATCCATCTTCTTTGTCTCATGTTCAACTCCTTTTAGGTGTAGATGTACTTCAAACTCTTGTGGTCGGAAAACACTTCGAAGGTTTCTCCATAAAGATAATGCCTCCATATTTTCAAGGCAAACACTATGACTCCAAGCTCTAGGTCATGCGTTGGGTAGTTCTCCTCATATGTTTTCCACTGTCGAGAGGCATAGGCTATTACTTTTCTGTCTTTCATGAGCACACATCCCAACCCATTCCTGGAAAAATCGGTATATACTTCGAAGTTATCATTCCCTTCCGGTAAAGCTAGGATTGGGGTCGTGGTTAGGCTTTTTTGTAGGGTTAAGAACGCCGTCTCACAACTCGCATCCAATTTGAAGCGATTTTATTTCATCATCAATGCCGTCAAAGGCCTACTGATCTTTCAGAAGTCCTTCACAAACCTCCGGTAGCACACGACTAAATCAAGGAAATTCCGAATTTCCGCGACGTTTTTAGGTGCCTCCTACTTGGACAAGACATCTGTCTTGGTTGGGTTCACGGACACTCCCTCTTTCGACACCACATGCCTTAAGAATTCCACCCTTTCCAACCAAAACTCGCACTTACTAAGTTTTGCATACAATTGGTGATCCCTTAAAGTTTGTGACACAACCCTCAAGTGCACCTCATGTTCCTCCATTCTTTTCGAGTATACTAGGATGTCATCAATGAATACTACAACAAACTTATCTTGGAATAGACTAAACACCCGGTTCATAAGGTCCATGAATGCCATCGGGGCGTTGGTTAATCCAAAAGGCATCACCACAAATTCGTAATGCCCATACCTTGACCTAAAAGGCGGTCTTCAGTATGTCTTCCTCCTTGGTCTTCAATTGATGATAACCCGACCTCAAGTCGATTTTTGAAAACACCCCGTCCCCACTTAATTGGTCAAATAAGTCATCAATTCTCGGTATGGGGCACTTATTCTTCATGGTGACATTGTTCAATTCCCGATAATAGATACATAGCCTCAAGCTCCCATCTTTCTTTTTAACGAAAAGGACCGGTGCACCCCATGGTGACACTCTCGGTCTAATGTATCTTTTGTCCTCCAATTCCCATAGTTGTTTCTTTAACTCCTCCAATTCCTTCGGACCCATCCGGTACGGGGCCTTTGAGATTGGCCCCGCCCCCGGTTTCAAGTCCACCCGAAACTCCACTTCTCTTTGAGGAGTTAACCGGGAAAATTCTCCGGGGAACACATCCTCAAATTCACACACTACCGGAATATCTTGAGCTTCCGGCCTTTCAACACTTGTTTCCCAAATATGGCACAAAATCATTGGGCAACCCTTCTTTAAACACGTTTTTAAGGTCATCATGGAAACGAGCCAAGACAATTGAAGGGTTACCATCTCAGTTTCCCGAGGTAATGATTCCAAAACTCCAATCAAAGAACATTTTATTAAAAATTAATGTTTAAGGACTTACATAAAAGAAATATACAATATAAAAATAATGAAATACAACTCGACTAGGTCTAAATCATCTACATAGTAACTATATACTCGACTCCAAGTCCATGGCGCGGCCTGAATCCCGATCATGATATATATAAACCTGTAAATAAACTGCTCTCTATATGATCGAAAATATCATATGGATCGACATAGGCCACCCCGGAAATAGGTGACAATTTATACATAGCCACACATGGTCAGTTTAAATAATACAATTAATCACGAAAGACAATAGACATGAATATGAAATGTAATTGTTAATACACAAACACAAGTCTCCAATCATCACCACTCCACAACCAACACACCGGTTCCAGGGTCACACCCACGGCACCCACAACCCGGTGACGACATCACTGCATCACCCTCCAAAACAGCAGGACTGCAGCTTTGTAACACCCCTAATAGTCAAGAGCCTTACACTAGGCCATCCCGACTCATGGAGGGGTTACAAGGCTTGGTTTCCCAAGCTTTGTAGTGCGAGTTTCGAGTATGGGCGAGTTAAAACACATTATGAAACCATGAAGGAAACAAGATAAGTTTAGTTAAGTGGTTACATACAAGTTTTAGGATTCACAATGAATCCCCAAATTTATACAACCAAATTGAAATAGAAAGGAGTCTAATTTTTTAGTCAAAAGTCTAATAAGAAAAGTGATGACCTCTACGGTGAGACCGCTCCAAGCCCCAGATGAAATGCAAGCACACCTAACAAATCACTACTCCGCATATGGGCGGAAATCACCATATGGATCGACACAAATATTTAAAAGCCCATTTGGTTAGTCACGGTAATATAAAGGTTCAAGAAGGAAATATAAATATGAGAAGAGTACTATGAATGCAAGATATGATGAATAATGCAATACAATCAATACATATGTAAACCTTTATACCACTAACTCCACACCAGTACCAGGACACGCCCAGACATACCAATACCCGGTGACGGCACCGCAACATCGCCACCAAAATAACATGGACCGCAGCCCATACAAGGTACTCCGAACACGTCGGTAGTACCCGGGCCCGAAAGCGACTCGAATCCCCAATCGGACCATGTGACTCACCTCACACGTCCCTCAAACTCAAGCCAATAATGTGCACACCCCCCTTGGAGTGGGAAGCTCCAAGGGGCGACCCGAGTATGAGGCGGTCTGCCAACCGCCCCACAACTCCTAAATAAACACCAAGCTTCCCCCAACCTCCACCAACAAACATCTCCATACATCATAAATGTCCAACAAGGAATATAAGGCAATAAATGTCCACATGTAACCATTCAAATCATTTAAGACAAATGATAAAACATGAATTCACCCAACCTTGCCCAATGCTCATTTTATAATGCAACCATAATGATATATACCAACCTAATTCCCCAAATACAAGACCACCAAGTAATCCCACCACAAATTCATTAACCCTAACTACTAACATGATTACATTTGTTTCACTAACATGATAACTATCAAATATGTGAATTATATGCATTGTAAAACAATTATGCTACTAAGACTAAGTAGGGAAAACCCTACCTTTGGCTATTCTTCAACACAAGTACTCAAGTTTAGAAATTCTCCTCTATGAAGCCTCCTCCTACACAATATATAGCTATCTATTACAATACCATACTAATATGACAATAATACTAATTAATCCTTCAATTAATCCTTAATTAATTATGTGAAACCCTAATTAAATATCTAACAATAACCTCCCAACAATATGGTTTTACTACACTAATTAGAAGAGGGAAAATAAAAAGGAAAGACCAACTTAAAAATCAAAAGATAAATAAAGGAGGATTTGGTAGATTTTCTTCACCACAAATGCCAATGGACGGATAAGGTTTTTGGAGAGTAATTTTAGGGATTTTTAAATAAAAGGATAAGGGTAGGTGAGTATTAGTCTTAGTGATAAGGAAGGAAGAAGAAACCAAGGGTTGGTCCACAAGGCTAAAAACCGTGGATACGAGTGACATCTACAGGCACTCGGCCGAGTGCTCGGTTGCACTCGGCCGAGTGCTCGGTTGCACTCGGCCGAGTGGAAACCACTTGGTCGAGTAGCTCAACTACTCGGTCGAGTAGGACCTGCTACTCGATTGAGTGAACAAGGCAGCAGCTAATATCGTAGCATCAGCTCTACTCAGTCGATTACAGTCAACCGAGTAGACTCCACTCTGTCGAGTGGGTGAACAACTCGACCGAGTAGGACCTCATAAAATCCCGAGTATTACAATTTCCCTACTCAGTATGATTATATAGTTAATTGTATGATAATTGTAGTTATCTGGATTTATAACGTATATTATTGTGATGATTGTAGTTATCTGGATTTATAACGTATATTATTGTGACAATTGTAGTTATCTCTCCCGTCACAAGGGGGATGTGCAAATTGATGATCTGGGTTCGCTCATTGCGATGAGCGGGGCTTTTGAGGACCAGTGTTGCGGTCTATCATCGGTAGGGGTTGGTTACCCATTGCGATGAGAACCATTGGTGTCTGCGCTGCGGTTCAGAGATGGGTTACTATGGAGTTCAGGGTTAACGGAGTTGTTTTGGTTGTTCATACGAGTTATAGGAGACATACTGAAATCGCACTATGTCCCTTACAATCTCGAGCCGGTAACTACGGGGATGTAATATGAGATTAAATGTGTGAATTGTAATGCATTAAGTGTATGCGTAATGTGTATCGACATGAGTGGATGACTTATTTGTGAAGGTGGAAAATGCGGAATTAGATTGAAGTGATTATATTATGAGGTTATGTGCATGGACGTGTTTATTTTTTACAAGTCATGTGTGTAGGAACATGCGAAATAGGAGTTGTGTTACATATATGGTCGGGATATTTGAAAGGGGGGTCTGTTTTGTATGACTCGGCCGAGTGGGTCAGGGGACTCAACTGAGTGAGGGCTATTCGATCGAGTGTCATCTGGCACTGGACACTGGACCGAGTGGGTTTTCTTTGTTTTTGTGATAGCTACTAGAGTATGAGTACTTGGTCGAGTAGATGAGGAACTCGACCGAGTGGTTGATACTCGGTCGAGTGGTTTACATTACTCGACCGAGTATCCCCTTTCACAGACGAGGTGTTATTTTGAGACGTAGGCTATGTGCTTATGTTTATTTTGTTATTGAAGCACAAAATGCCGTTTAAGAGATCTGATGCCGTTACGAGAGCCGCTAACATGACTATCGATGAGATAGACTGGATGACGGAGTAGAATGATGCGCTCACTAAGGCCCTAAAGAACGTGGGGAAAGAGCGGGAAGTTGTAGTAGATGCATCTTCTATCTGCACCACTATCTCTCGCTATCATCCCACGATATATGAGGACACTGCCGAACCTGCTCGACAAATGGATTCATGAAATGGAGAACATATTTGAAGTAATCAATTGTCCAGAGATCATGAAAGTGGAAAAAGTCGCCTTCTACTTGAGAGGGAAAAATGGAGTGTGGTGGTATCGGGAGAGAGCCGCTACGAGAGTGTTCTATAAGAATCAAGGGGAAACGACGATTCCCTGGGAGGAGTTTCGAGCTAAGATGAGACATGAGTTTGTTCCAGAGCATGTACGAAGTCAGTTGAGAGCTGAATTCGACTCTTTTGTACTGACTGAAGACATGAACATGTCCGAATACTACATCAAGTTTAATGAACTAGCATATTACGTTGAGTATTGGCAACTGAGCTAGTAAGTCTCGGCTCTCCGTTTTGAGAAATGATTGACATTGAGGATCGTAGATAGGTTCCTAGCTAGGATGCTTACCGATTTGAAAGAGGTTTATGAGAGACGTGAGCACGCGGAGCAATTGGTGAACATGACCAAGGCAGTTGAAGAGAAAGTGAGCGATAAGAGCAAAGCTAATAGTGATGGTGGTGGCCAATCGAGTTACAAGCGGGGTACTTACAACCTAGAGAAGTCCTATTTTGGGGGAGCTAGCTATGGTGGAGGATTGTGTTACGGAGGAAGGGGAGGACGGAGTGCCAGTGATAGCACCGACTTACAGTGCTTTAATTGTGGTGGAACTGGGCACAAAAGGTTAGAGTGCATGAGCTATGGGGGTGGAGGATACCAGAGGCCATATCAGAAAAACTCTTACCAGGCTCCGACTGAGAGTATGGCAAGTAATAATCTTTAACACCCCCATTTATCCAAGAGCCTTTAGCATGACATACTCAGATAAAAGAGACTGTTACCATCTCGGTTGCCCGAGGCAGTGAATACAAAGTTAACAAGCCAAAGTACTTTAACAATTTAAATGAGTAACCTTAAAGGTTTTATTACATAAGTCTCCAAAAGACAAACTGTGAAATAATGAATTACAAAATAACTGCGGAAGAAAAATAAAAAATGTCTTTCTAAGCTATGTGATAAACTAGACTTCAGGTATGCTCGTCTCACACATTAGTCCCAGTCCCAGCATCCAAGACAACTACTAAATTACCTGCTTATTTTAATATGCTCCCCATTTAACCGGAAATATTAAATGGTTCATAACAGGACGCCATCAATTAAAGCAGGCATCAATTTTTTTTATTTTTGACATGAAAATAACACATTGTCAACCAAAGGTTGAGTAGAAAACTAAACAACAGTATAATACATTATAACATTCCTCCAACGAAAATGAGTTACAATATTAATAGACAAGAGAGGTAGCCATTTGGCCAAGCCACCCCCACGACCGAACAGTCTCACGGCCAACCACCGTCAAGCACACCTGCACATATAATTCTCAGGCCCACGGTAAACTCCCAACACCAACCGTGCCTGACCGACCAATAATCTCAGGACCATGGACCTTTAACACCCCGTTCTTGGCCTATCCATCTTAGGACCACAACCGCAGTTGTATCTGGCCTATCTGAGTTGCAAAACATGACACAATAATAATCTCCACACCGATCATTAATTAAACATTATAAACAGTTTTATCCTTTGTGTGGGGTTCTTAAGCTTAATCATTTATTGTTTGCTGATAATCTGTTGATGTAGTGTAAAGTGGATGTAAGATCTATAATGTTGTTGTTAAGGGCTTTTGCTACATTCTCAACTTCCTCAGGTCTGAAGGTTAATGCAGTAAAGACTGAGGTAATGTTTAGAGGGGTCGTAGATAAGATTAAGAATGATATTCTTTAGGTTTTTGGTTTTACCGAAGGTGAGTTGCCTATAAAGTATTTGGGGATTCCTATTCAAGCAAGCAAGCTTACTAAGAGTGACTGTAACATTTTGATACATAAGGTCGTGTAAAAAATTAGAGGGGTTGGAGCAAGAAAACTGAGTTATGCTGGCAGGGTTACCCTAATCAATTCCGTCTTTAATACTTTTCATAATTATTAGGCTTCCATTTTTCTTATTCCAAAGGTGGTTATTAAAAGAATAAAGGCGGTGTACAAGAACTATTTGTGGGATGGTGAGACTGAATTTCACAGATTACCTCTTGTAGCATGGCAGAAAGTTTATTTTACTAAGAAAAATGGCGGTTTGGGAAACAAGGAGGCAGAGATGTGGAATATAGCAAGTGTTGGAAAGCTAGTGAATTAGATCTTTACTAAGACTGATAGATTATGGGTGTTATGGGTTGATCATATTTATATGAATGGGCAGGACAGGAACTCTTATCAGCCTCCTCTTGTTTCCAACTGGAATTGGAGGAACATATGTAAAGTGAAACATTATCTGAAGAATGGTTTTCATAATAAGCTCTTTTTCTGTTCATGCCAAGGGATATTCTATGAGATCTGGATACAATTGGTTACAAGTGACAGGCTAAATCACACACTTAATCAAAGATAAACCAACTGCCTAAACTAATGTGGTAGAGGAAGTCGGAATCGTATCCACATGGAGACAAGTAGTGTTCTATTTGCTATTCTAAGTCTGCCTAAGTAAAAAATTGGTGGTTGTTTTATTGATTTATAAAACTAAAGTAGTGAAAGGAAAAGAAGCAAGGCGTAAGAAATTGAGTCTAGAAAATATAAAGAGAAATAGCTAGGACCGTCGGTTCACCATGATCTACAACGGCCAAATGTAAGGTCCAAGGTCAGCATAAAAACAGGTCTTCTCGGTCCATTATTCACCCTAGAATACTTCTAATTTGTTCTCGCTCTAATTAGGATAATCTATTATTCGTAGCAAGTCTGTACCCTTTCCAATCTCTCGATCCAAGTCAAGGTCCAACCAAATGATCAATTAATCACATACAATTAATTAATTAAAACACAAATAAAAAGCTAAGATTAACAATTCAACGCAGTTGATATGCAAGCCCTAAAAACCAAGCAGCAAACCGTCCTATTAACGTGGTAGCCCTAAATCCTAGCATAGGAAATTTAACTATGTATGATTAAATTAACGAAACTAACGATAATAATGACAATAATTAAATTAAGCATAATAAAAGAATTGGAATAACAACTGAACATAAACTAAAATCAAGAACAAAGAGAACAAAATGAGAAACAAGGGAAAAGAATTAAAGGAAGAGCGAAGGTTGATTGATTACCAAATAATAGACAAGACTGCAAAGTTTTTGATCCAAAAAGTGAGAACAAAATCAACGATGAAAGGTAATTTTACAGTATAAAAGACAACCTATTTATTCTCCTAAGTCTCTCTTAAATAATGAGAGGAGAAATTTCTGAAAAATCCAACTAATGGGCCGAGATTAACAACTTAAACAACTCGCCCTGATACAGAAATCAGTCGATCGACAAAAAGAAGTTTTCGCAATAATTAACATAGTCGATTGACTATGTTTCTTGTCGATCGACCAAACCAGCGTTCAATCCTCAACGACATTAGTCGATCGACCAAGAAAGTTGTCGATCGACTTTTGCACACAATACAGCTCCAATGTCTTCCTTCTAATTTGCTTCATCATATCCTCACGCATCTCGAGAAAGTAGTTTATGAGCTTTGACTGTTCTAGTTTCCAAAATGTAACTCCGGGGACAGATTTAGGCTTGTTTGAGCTCATTTTGGGTCCAAATCTACATAAGATAGAAAATAATGCGAAGTAATCCATTCTTGGGAAGATAGTAGCTTTTGGCTACGTATTATGCATAGAAATGCGAGCTAAAACAGTAGAAAAAGTGTAAAAATAAGGCACACGTCAAACCTCTCCAAACAAAACCCTTGCTTGTCACCAAGCAAGCAACAAACGATAAATGTGGGACTAATGGAACAGTATATAATCTTTGAGAAGCTACAGCTATGTCACGCGTAAACCATTTAATGCAACGTCTCAACACCATAGTAAAAGATCAAATGCAAACGAGTTAAATCAATGATAAAGCCACTGAACCGTCGACCTTGCAATAATCATGCATATCGGACTCTCACGGGTTTCTCATCACTCATTTAATGAACATTGTGAGGATAAAGTAAGATATAGAGAAATGAAGTCACTCACCTAACTACGACCTATAAGGACATGCATGCAGTCTAACATGATACCAATGTTTACAACCGTACATATGCAATTCAAGCAAACTGGACAAGACACATGCCGAGGACTTACATATAGTGTGTGGTGATATGTGGTTATTTTGGCATGATATTTTCCCTTCTTTGCCATGCATTTTGATCCGTTTCGGAACGGTTTGCACCTCTCCTTTGCGTTTTGTCTCCGCATTTTCCATTCTATAAGCCTATGTCTCGTTTTGCAGGACTTGTGAAGGAATTGAAGAAGCGGGAGAAAAAGGTAGTGAATATGGGAAAGGAGAAGAAAACAAGGCAAGAAGAGGCTCCCAGCCGGCTCCTTGACCAGCAGTTTGCCAGCCGGCTGGGAACCCGTTCCATACTTAAAACAATTTTTGAGGTAGTAATCAAAGCACATTCTGGTGTGCTCTTAACCAGTAGGCTAACTGGCAGCCTGCCAGCCGGTTAGGGCTGCCTGACATTCAGAGTTTAAAGGAAAAGTTGAAGAAGAAAAGTTCACAGCCGGTGCATTGGCAGGCTGCCAACCGGCTGGGACAAATCTCATGCCTTAGAATATTTTTTGAAGAAGGAAAAATGAAGCTCCCTGGAGTGCTCAGAGCCGGTGGTGCACCGGCAGCCTGCGCACCGGCCCCTGCTACTCGATGTATAAAAAATGCATTGATTGAAGACAATGCACTCCCAGCCGGCTGGCTGGGAGCACATAACCGCATTTTCACTTGGTTCTCTAAGTTTCACCCGTTTGTTGGAGAAACTATAAATACCCCCCTCCTTAATTGTAATAGAAAACAACCCTAGATCTTAGAATTACCTTTTTTTATGCAAGTTTACCTAATTACTCTCTTAATCTCTCCTTGATTATAGCTTAATCATTCAACAATTTAGACTAGAATTTGTTACCCCCCTTAGTTTATGTTTGTGACATTGGGTTGTAAGTGAAGATTTGAAGGATCTCTTTCCATATAAATCAAAGTTGCAACCTTTGGTATAATTTCATTCTTAGTTTTCATTATTTGTTGTTTATTTACTTTCCTTGTTCATTTCCTTACCATCTTTACTAGCATTTTGTTTATTGTTCAATTTTGTTCATTTTCCATGAGTTTTGTTGTGTTTGTTCCAAACATGTGTGAGTAGTCTCTTTACTAGGATGAAAGGGGGATCCTTTAATATTCTAAGAGATGATTTGGCATGGATTAATGATAATTCTTTAGTTGTTCCCCTTTACAAATTGTTATGCACATAAGGTGTTTGAGGAAATGCTTGAATGAGTAAGTTAGGCCTTTTTCTCTATTTATCTTCTTGTTGGGTGAGTAACTTGACTAGTAATAGGATTCTAATGACAATTTTTGGGGTGGGATTAATTGAATGAATAAGTTAATTAATCTTAGATTAAACGCTAGATTCACATCGAGAGGTTGAGTCTTCTTTTGTTATCAATTTGGATAATTGTTATTCCATGCCTAGTTCCGTCTCTAGATTACAAAGGTTAACTCTAACATCCTAGTCTCTTTAATTATCGTCTTAAACCGTCTTTAGAAGTAGCTTATCATTTGCTTGTTTTAGTCTAGATTGTAATAATTAGTTTAAAACCTAAACCCCCTTTCTTTGTTTGAGTTAAACTAGATCATAAACGACCATTCCTAGTGCCAATTCTGTCCTTTGGGTTCGACCCTTGCAAGCTACAACGAGCAATCGTACACTTGCGAGGCTACAAATTTAATGAATGGCTCGGGTTTGGATTGTTTACGTTTGTCTCGTGTTTTACATAATGAAATGCATTTTTTATCGTTTGTTACACTTTATTCAAATGATATGTAAATATGGATTTTAATGTTTACTCATGTTACGAAATGACACTATATGCTTCATATGTGAGTCCCCTTTAGTTTGTTTACGTTTCACCTTGTGTTTTGTATTACTTGACTCATTTGTTATCATTTGATTGTGATATGCCTAAGTAACATGACAGTATGAAGCATAATGTTTATTCATGTTATAAGAGTATGAAATGATGTTGTGAGATTCATATCCGAGTCCTTACTTATTTGTTATCAGTTCTTTATCGAGTTTGAAATGTGAAATGCTTATCTTAGATAAGTACTTGAGTTGAGTCGTTCTCTTATGGGAATGTTATTATTCCTTGTTACTAGATTATCTATCGTTACGCCCTACTTGTGCTGTTTTGGAAAGTACGTTTTTGGCTCACCTGTGCTGTTCTGGCAAATGAGTTCTATCTTAGTCGAATCGGAAGTGTACCCTCCAGGAGTCTGGCCAGGTTTAGACTAGGACCGTATTATTATCGTAGTCCTACCGGGGGAAAAATTGAGTCTAAGAGTAGTGAATGTCTTGCACTTATGGTTATTGGCATATGTCATTCAATGTGAAAGTTATGTCTTATGTTGGTTGGATGTAAGAGTCTTGGTCCTATTGGATACTAGAGATGAGATGTAAGCTTTCTAGTTGCGATATGATCGCCGAGAATGATGCTCTCATCCGTTCTTATGGTGAGATGCAAGCCATAAGTAAGCATGTGACATTAATAGCCACGTCCCGTACAATGTTTGCTAAAATATTTCCAATGTAATGGCTATGGTTTCCATCCATGTGTATTGTATTGACTAATCCCTTGATTACCTATTTCATATGATTTGAATTCTAATCTCATGTCAATGTCATATGTTTTTCCATGTCACATAGTGCTTGTATTGACTTAAGGTTGTGTTATCATTTGATGGATTGATCAGATTATCTAATATGGATGTCTCATTTGCCTTTGTTCATGGTTGATTGCACATGCATTTAATATTATTCTTACCTCATATTGCTTATGTCAATTGGTTATGTTTCATATGCTCTAATATGTTCTTGCTTAACTGTGTTTTGATGTAATATGTCTAGGAGAAGCTTGAGTTGCTCCCCACTGACTGTGGCATTCATTTTAAATAAATGAACAGGTTGCAGGTTGGTGATTATTTGGGGATTACGACGAGTGAGCTAGCGAGCGTTGTTCATACAACAATTGACCTTTCATTGTACATTAGCTTAGTACTTAATATATAACTTCTGTTTAGTTAAGGGATCGGGATCCCTTACATTTATTTAAATTGTAATTTGTATAAAATATTTCTTAAGTTTAAGTTTTGTTTTACGATTTAGTGACTTCGCGGTTTTCTATATTATAGTTTTTAAAACATCGCATTTTATGCTGCATTATTTACGTTTATTTTATTTCTTAACCGTAGGGGTTCACAGTTGGTATCAGAGCTATAACACTCCCGACGCACACACGTGTACCTCAACCTTAATTAGAACTTGACCTTGAATAATGAATGAGAGATGGGTAGACTTAAGGACCTAAAGTTGTAGTTTTTAATGTGCTTGCTCTTTGTTAGGTTCTAACATGTTTGTTGGTTGTCAATGGTTGTTATTGCTGCCTTGGATCGACAAACCATGAGCTTACCCATGTGGCAATCAAGTCTTGGTGTCTAATGAAGAGGATTGAAGATGTGTTCAACTTTTGAAGAGTGCTTTTACTTCCTCAAAGATCTTTCTCGTTCTTAGTGTACCGTGTCTTATTCTTTACCTCTTGATGATTACCTTTCTTCTAAACCCTCTTTTGTTTTACCTTGGAATCTACTTTTATACCTTCCCAACTTATCCTTCGTTTCTTGCTTATCCTACCATGATGCCTTGTAGATATCTCTCTTTATTTTGTGGAATGTTAACCTTGGTTAGATAATTTGGTTTAGAGGAGATTGTTTGGGTTTAACTTTTAACCGTTGTTTTGGAAAGGCTTAGGAAGTTTAATGACACGTGTCTTGGTGATTCTAGTGCTTAGTTATGTGTCATGAAGTTGATGTGTTAGATTTATGGAATTGATGGTGTATGATTTGAGTTGTATATGAGAATAAAGCTTGAGAACTTGTGATTGACCTTTTTAATTGTATTTGGGATTTGAAAGTTTGGTACGTTGACCTATGTTACATTTGATTTATATGTGGATTAAAGATCGATGATGTGGGATTTGAAGGAGATTCTTTGGGGTGTTGATGACTTTTAGTGGATTGGTGTTGTAATTTGATATCAGTTAGCTCTTGAGACTATTTGAGTTGAGAATGATTTAGTATTAATAGTTCCTTGTTAACCTTACAAAATAGGAGACTTTGAGGTTGTGGAGAGCACATGAGATAATGGGATAGTGTTACAATTTAGCATAGTTCCGCTTTTCGGAATCCGTAATAGGTCAAAGGATAGATGAATTTGGGATCTAATCAATTTGTCAAAATTAGGTGTTTATGCATCTTCCTCTAAAGAGTTTGTGGTATAGTGGACTTTCATGAAAGACATTTCTTAAGTGTTTTAGGTTGTCTTGTTGTTACTTGTTTTGGATTGAGAACCTTGTCAAAGTTTTGAGAGACTTCCTGAAATTCTTGAGTTCGAAATCCATTGAACATTAGAGAAGTAAGCTTTATGTTGAGAACCTTATGCTTTTAGAAGTGTGTGGGTTAAGCCTTAACTCTTACATCATATCATTTTTATTCTCTTTTCTTCTATGCTAGATTTGTTGAATCGTGCCTTTACATATAAGTTTAGTTATCCTCCTCTTGTCTCAGATATACTCCAAATTATAGTGCCTATTTTTTTACTCGTGTCTTCACTATTCTTGGAGTCCATATCTTTGAGTATCATATCTTGTCATGCTCATGCATCACTTTGAAATTTCTCATCGTTTCCCCTACCCCGTCGTTCCTCTTTATTCTACAATCTAGAGTGGTTGTCTTGTAGGCTAAGTTGCAGAGTGGTGGAATGTGTTTTGAGGATTTGTGGGCTTTGACTTTGTCAAAATTGGATTAATGAGTTGTGTTTACATTGGACCACATGAAATGGGAGTTAGATTTTTGATATAATCCAAATAGTGGTGGGAGTGTACTCTCTTGATCACTTCTTGTGTAGAGGATTAGTGATGTAAATGTTGCTTGGAGGTTCGGGTTGAGCATAAGGTTAGTATCATCGATACGCTTTTGTTTGGGTTCTAAAAGTTACCTAGAAAGTGTTTTAGGCGAGAGTTGTTGCTAGTTATTGGATTCTCATTTAAGTATTCACTTTATGGTAATAAGGATTGGTAGTCAAGGTTGTAGGTATTATTGTAAGTTAGGTTCAAGAAATTTTGAGTTAAGTTGAGTTAGATGATTTAAATGGTTGTCCTGTAGCCCTATGCTTGGTAATATTTATGATTTGGAGAATATTATCATTTCTAGTTTGGTTTTGGGTGTATAACGAGATTTCGTTTGGGATGTTATATAGTACAAAGAGCCATGAATTTGTATCATTGATTGAGGGTTTTACCATGTTGAGAGACTCTTAGTTGACGCTAGTTGGATATGAGTATAGCTGTGTTAGTAGTTTTGATCTTGTTTTGTGGAAGTCGTTTATAAATGGTTCATGATCGGGTGTTGTGAAATCACAGTTGTGGTGAAGTACCTTATTTCAGGGAATAGCTTAAATATAAAGTGTCGTAAGTGGAACTGAGGAAATCCTTGGAAGTGACGTGGTTGTGAGATTTGCTTATAAGAATGTTTGAGGAACCGTTTAGAATGACGTTGTTATTTGTGGTTGGAGTGTGTGGCACTTCCATGTTGCCTAGTTTCCCCTCCTCTTTAACCATAAGCTTTGTCGGTCATTCCCCTCTTACTCATTTTTTTGTGCTCCTCCCTTGGGGTTAAAGGTAGTGACTTGTAAAACTCTATATTCTCTATCGTCCCTGTTGACCTCATCGTAGCTTTCTACCCGTAAAAGTTCGGCTTAGTTCCTTTGTTTGTTGTTTATAGACTTCTTTTTCGTGCTTGGTGATTGGAATGCCTAAGTTGCTTTCCATTTTGTGCATTTCCTAACCAATTTGAGTTACCATATTGGGTTCTTTGTTAGAATCTTGTGTTAGTTTTGAATAACCCGACTTACTTTAAAGGTTTGAAAATGAAAGTTGGCTTTTAATTTTGCATGATTTTAGAAAGTTTGAAATGGTTTATCACTTTTAGTTGGTTTTAACGTTTGATTCGATGTTAGGACTTGTTATTGGAGATGTCTAATAACTTGTTCTACGCTTATCGACATACGATTTTGTCTTTGACCTTATCTTTGATTTGGGACGTTAGCGTTCTTGAATGCGCATTGAGAACTCCTTCGTTCCTTTGACGAGAAACTTGTGCTTTTGGAAAATTCTTCTTAAAGCCTTTGAAGGAATCCTAATTTTTTTTATGATATCAAACCTTGTAAACATTTCGGTTGTCGATTTCGAAAAGTCCGACTTTATCTTTATAACTTTTCGTTTTGCACTTTCAAGTTTTGAGGACGAAACTTTTTAAAAGGTAGGATGATTGTTACACCCACGAAATTCCCGTTTTAGAATTTATAATTTAATTAAAAATTTTATTATTTTATTTATCTTTTAAACCCATTTCTATAAAATCGTTGCATTAGATGTATAATAATAATAATAACCGTCTTAGGTGTGTAGTAGGCTTTGGGACGTGTTTTTAGTGATAATCTCTCAATTTAGGTGTTTGGGCCTAGTATGACTATTGGACCTTTTCTCCTTCTCTTTTCTCTTCATAAAAACCCACCACAAAACCCTCACAACTTCATCTCCCTTATTTTTTCTGAAATTTTCTACCTACAATTAACACCATTGTTACACAATTCCTCACAAAGCATAGATTCACCATAACTCCCTCAATTCTTCACCAATAGAGACCATTTTTGCGCCATTCTTCTCCTTGTCTCGCCCTCCTTCTTTCTATGTAATAAAGACACTATCTTTCTTTAGATTTCTACGAATCCGTCTTTCTAGTGTTAGAGCTTTTCACTTAATTCCTTGGGGTTTTTGTTGGGGAACAAACTGGGAGGACTAGGGCATGACTATTTGACGATTTTGAGTGCTAAAAGGTAACGCTGATGGGTTACTAAATATTATGCCAAATTTGTGTGCTTGTATGTTGTAGTTTACTCATATGTGTGTTAAAGTTTGAATCTTTACATGTTTCCCATGTTTATTGTTGAATGAGTTTGTATGTGAAACCATCTTATGGTTGTTTGAAGAAATTCCCAATCTTTTGGTTACATGAATGTTTACATGGGTGAATTAGTGAGTAAACCATATTGTTCATGCTTAATAATTGTGTTTAATTATGTCATGAATTTGTTAGTTTATTAGAATTGTTTGATTTGAGGACAAATTGTGTGAAATTGGTTGTTTGGAATGTGTAAACAATTGGTTTGTGCCCAACAATTATGTTGGAGAAACTTTCTGTAAGATTGGGGGTTTGTTGGTTGAAGTCTTTAATTATAAGGGTATTTTTTAAATTCTAGTGCAAATGAGCCGAAGCTCATCCTCAGCATAATTTTTGAGAAGGGCTTAGAAGTTTTGTAATGTTTGAGCCGAAGCTCATCTTGGACAACATCTATTTTAAGGTTTTTTTCTTCAAGTGATTATTTACTTGATTAAGTTACGTATTTTTATAGGTTGTTTTACATAATTTTCTTGACTTATATTATGGCATGGGCTTGTTTTGTGGACCTTGAGTGACCCGTCTATCATAGTGTATGCTAATGAATGGCTCGGGTTTGGGTTGTTTACGTTTGTCTAGTGTTTTACATAACGAAAAGCATTTGTTATCGTTTGTTATACTTTATTCAAATGACATATAAATATGGATTTTAATGTTTACTCATGTTATGAAATGACACTATATGCTTCATATGTGAGTCCCCTTTGGTTTGTTTACGTTTCACCTTGTGTTTTGTTTTATTGACTCATTTGTTTTCATTTGATTGTGATATGCCTAAGTAACATGAAAGTATGAAGTATAATGTTTATTTATGTTATAAGAGTATGAAATGATGTTGTGGGATTCATATCCAAGTCCTTACTTATTTATTATCGGTTCTTTATCGAGTTTCAAATGTGAAATGCTTATCTTGGATAAGTACTTGAGTTGAGTAGCTCTCTTATGGGAATGTCATTATAGCTTGTTACTAGCTTGAATTTCTTTACGCCTACTTGTGCTGTTCTGGCAAGTACGGTTTTGTCTCACTTGTGCTGTTCTATCAAGTGAGTTCTATCTTAGTCCATTCCTCCACTTTCGTGTTGTTCTGACGATTGGGGTACTCGATTTCCGTTCTGTCATCGAGTCTTGGATGCGGGCTTTTCTGTCGCATGTCGAATCGGAAACGTACCTTCCGAGAGTCTGGCCAAGTTTAGAGTAGGACCGTATTATTATCGTAGTCCTACCCGGGGAGAAATTGAGTCTGGCTTGATAATTGAGCAATTTGATTTTGTGAAGCCACCATCTGCTGTTGTAACACAGCTTTAATCTCTGAAATTTCGTTATTTCGAGCTTGCTGAGGAGGTTGCGTCTGTTGTTGAAATTGTTGATGTTGATTAGTAAACTGTTGACCTCCTTGATTTTGCCTTGGATAATTGTTCTGCTGAGAAGTGCGTTTTCGAGGAATCACATATAAAGAACCCTGTGATTGCGGTGGTGCTAGAGTAGGATTCAGAACATTTTGGCCTCAGTAAGAGAAAATAGGATGCTCCTTAGTCCCCTCATTACAGAAGTTAGAGTACGGTGTACCCTGCTTAAAAGACTGAAAAGCATGGACCTGTTCTATGCTACTTATATTTTCAATTGCACTATGCCCCGGAATACCACATCCTTCACAAGTGTATCCTATTGGACCATGGCATGAACCGTCTGCCGGCTTCCCAGATATTGGGATGTCTTCCATTCGTCAATTTGGGCAGTCAATGCCTCCAACTGAGCTGCAACGGCTCCATCTGACCCACTCCCTCTTGTATTTCCTCTAGGGTTACCATACTCAGCAGTGTTAGTAGCTATCTCTTCGATCAATTTCTAAGCAGTACATCATTGGTATTGTTCCGGTATCTCCCATTGGCAGAAGAGTCAAGGAGAGCTCGATAATCATCATACAACCCGTTGTAAAACTAGTTGCAAAGAAACCATTTCTGAAAACCGTGATGTGGGACAGAATAAACTAGTTACTTGTATCGAACCCATGCGTCATTCAGATCTTCAGTGGAACCTTGTTTGAAGCTGGTAATTTGGCTTCTTAAGGCATTGGTCTTCTGCAGTGGAAAATACCTCTTGTAGAATGTAAGAGCTAGCGAATTCCAGTCTGTAAATAGCCTCGACTGTTGGTTTAAGACCCTCATTACACTCTTCAAATGTCATGTTAAATTACTTGTTAATTTAATTAGATGGTATGAAGATACATGCATGCAAACTATATATACTAGTAAAGATAGTATAAAGAGTAAAAATATCCTTACATTGATGAAAGGCTATAAGAACTACAACAATTATAGTCTTATTGATCAATCTATAACTAGGTTGATACTCCTTACCCAAAGCCTTTAATGGAGAAGACCTCCTTTGGTTTACACCAAGACTAGCACAAATATCCTATAAATTACTAACTAGGTAATTTGTAGAATAACCTTGTTTTATTATTATTTAATATTATTACTCGGATAATATTAGTGAATGTATATTATTATTTGTGTGAATTTATGATGATGTTTCATCTACTATTGATCAAGGTTTGATGAAGAAGATGATGGAAAAAAATGTCTTTTTTTCCTCTATAAAACCGGCCAAGAGGGAGGTTATAGGTGAATTTTTGTTGTTAAAAATCAACCCATAATATGAGTGATTGTGAGGTATTTATAGCATTCAATATATAAACAATTCACATACAAAATATAGTGGGAAATGCCTAACTAATGTGATGACTATCATCACATAAAAGTAGCGGCATACGTACATGTGGTTTTGATCCATTTCGATTTCCGACATTTGTTCCACAAATGCTTATAAGACTTATATTTAATTATCTTATATAATTAAATATTTATTTAATTATGTAACACATAAATAATACAAATTAAAGATTAATGCACACTTAACTTTTAAGTGACATTACAACATTTTATCAATATAAAATGGTTTTATAATAATTAATTAGCTAATTTTAAAATTTCTTGTAAATATAATTAACTAATTACCTCCGCCTCACATTATACACACATATAGTAAAAATTAGTTAATTTACTATTAATTACTAAATTTTATCTAATATTTATTAATCAATTATCATATAATTAAATAATAAATATGATAGGTCGTCGCTAACCTATGCAAAAATACCCTAGCGGTACAACACAAGAAATGTAGTATGTAGGGGTCGAATCCACGGGAGGCGGTT
>VHZZ01004641.1:66560-79812 GCA_009801015.1 Silene noctiflora | reverse complement strand
GACTTTTATTTTATTGTTTGCTTTTATATTTTTACTTCGCATTAATCAATCAATCAAAACCCCCTTATTTCGTGACCATCCGAGGTAAACTTTTATCCATCATAACTAATTAGCAACCACTGCGCTCTCCGTGGATTCTACCCCTAAATACTACATTCATTTGTTGTACCTAGGGTATTTTTGTATAGGTTAGCGACGACCTATCAACTTCCACCATCTTTGAGAAGATCATTATTGAATACCGAGCTCACCACCATCCTAGCTCTCTTGCGTAGCCTTCTTCACATTTCCAATCCACTTCAAGCTCTTCCATGAATAGCTTATTTTGGCATTTTTAGCTTTAGTGCTCTTTAAATCCTCACCTGAAACACAACCAAAGCCAATATCTACCCCTAGCGGATCCGTTGGTGAATATTGAGGTAGAGTAGAAGAAATTGAAGAATCCGTGAAGTTAATCAAACAACAAGACTCTTGTAACATTGGGCCTCTAATGATATTGTTTTTGGTGAAGGTCACCTTATCATTCCCCACCTCCAATGTCAACTTCCCATTTTTAACATCAATAAGAGCGGCCGCGGTGTGCAAAAATGGTCTACCCAATATGATTGGGGTTTGCGAATCTTCGGCCATGTCAAGGATAAGGAAGTCAACGGGTATGAAAAACTTACCAACCTTCACGGGCATGTCTTCTAAAACGCCCAAGGGTTGTTTAAGAGAACGCTCCGCCATTTGAAGGGTAATACTCGTGCATTTCGAAGGACCCATATTAAGTCTTTCACAAATGGAGTGGGGCATGACACTTACACTAGCACCGAGGTCGCAAAGGGCCTAAGAAATGGTATATGTGCCTATAGTGCAAGGGATAAAGTAACTACCAGGATCCTTGAGATTTGGTGGAGACTTGTTTTGCAAGAGTGCACTACACTCTTCGGTGAAAGCAATGGTCTCTACCTCAATGAAGGATCACTTCCTAGTGAGGATTTATTTCATAAACTTGGAGTAAGAAGGGACTTGCGAAATAAACTCAACAAAAGGAATAGTAATTTGCAAATGCTTAACAACTTCCAAGAACTTACCAAACTTACATTCGTCCTTCTTCTTAGATAGACGATGGGGAAATGGAACCTGGACTTTAGGAGATTCAGGCTCCTTCTCTTTCCAACCAATCGCATCCTCCGCAACATCTTCCACAATCTTGGACTTATCACTTACCACCGCATCATCCAAAGTCATGGATGAACCATCATAGCTCGTACCACTCCTCAAGTTAATGGCATTGACGGTGTTATGTGGTTATGCACCTTGAGGTGGAAATTGGCCTTGTTGCCTTTGAGCATTTGATGTATAAAGTTGAGCGATTTGAGTTTCCAACATTTTAATAGCGGCCTCCTTGGCTTGATCGCTCTTTTGCAATTGAACTTGCATTATTTCTTGGGCTTTAACTAACTTTGAAAAGCATTTACCTCTTCTGGGAAAGCCCTACACAACGAAGTACAATGACCCGCACCACCACAACCTTCAAAAAACTTCACTAGGCTAGTGACATTGACTTGCTCAATAGCTTGAGATGAACTTGACCCTCCTTTCTTAATATGTTGTTGAAGAGCGGCAATTTGAACTTTCATAAGGGCTAGGTTCGCATCCTCCTTTCTTGCTTTCAACAGAGCACTTCGGGAATTGGCATATTGGGAGGCATTCATGGCCATGGACTCAATAGTAGCATGGGCAAGCTCCACATCAATTTGATCAAACCTTCCATTGCTTGCGGAATCCAAGACCCGACATGACTCACCATAACATCCATTAAAGAATGTAATTGTAAGAAATCATGGGCCCAACCCATGATGAGGACATTGCCTTTGAAGCTCCTTGTATCTCTCCCATGTATCATAGAGACTCTCATTGCCATTTTGACGCAAACCCGTAATTTGGTCCCTCAATTATTGAGTCTTCTCCGGCGGGAAGTACTTTTGATAGAAAGCAAGAGCCAAAGTCTTCTAATTATTAACACCCATAGACTCAATAGCCTCACGATCAAGGCTATTGATCCATAGCTTTGCTTTTATCCCTTAGAGAAAAAGGAAAAAGAATCTCTCCAATTTGCTATTGGGGGACTCCGATTTGCCGAATCATTGAGAAATAGTCACAAAAATTTGCAATGTGCAAATTAGGATCTTCCAAGGGACCTCCACCAAATTTCTTCCTCTCCACAAGAGAGATAAAAGCCATCTTGATTTCAAAGTCCACCGCGCTAATTTGATCGGTAGTGATACCTTTATGGAACATAGCCGCGGTGGGCTTGGAATGATCGGATAATCGCACCATGTTCTTAACTTGGGTTGAACTAGAATCCTCCTCTTCAAAAGATTTGAGATATTCTACATAGGATCTTCTATCACTTTCAAGTAACTCAAGAGAGTTAGACTTCGCGGCCTCTCAAAAGAAACGTAACCGTCTATGCAAGGTTCTCTCAGGTTCGGGATCACTAGGAAATAGCTCACCTCCTCGAAAAGACCTGGGCATAAGACAACAATATAAGGAAGATTGTAAGTAACGGTCTCAAGGAAAAAAATTTCCTCAAGACAAAGAAAAACAAGATAGAAACCAATAATTCAAAAAAATGCAACAAAGAACCGTTTTCCCGGAAACGACGCCAAAATTTGATTAGGCGGTCACACACCTAGCAAAGATAAATTACCCTAGACTTGGCTAACAAATGAATGTAGTAAGGTAGGGGTCGAGCCACTGAGAAACGGGAGTTGCTTTAACGAAATACTATGGTTAGGTCTTTATAAGGATCAGGTAACTTCTTTTTTTTTTGGGTTTGAGTGAAAGCAATGATAAATAAAATGATGAATAAACGATAATAATTAAAGGAGACTAGGGGGTGTCGGGTCACACATGCATAGAAATACGATTCATGTTAAACTAGAAATGCATAACAAAGATAAATGTTTAGGTCTATTGACAAACACCTCTCGATATTATTGTCGACCTTAGAACGGGTTTTAACGAGCTCTTTCTATGGCTAAATCGGTCTACTATAATATGCTTAGTCTAATAAAAATCCATGCCTCTCAACTTATCGAATGTATTAACACATTTAACCAAAGTTTGTGATCAATAAACTAAGATTAACAAATACAATGTAAACATGTGTAGAAACAATTATGCAACATTATAACATTCTAATCTAACATGACTAAATACCAACTAATGCATGGCTCCCCTAATCCCTAGACAAAAAAAAAACTACTCACTCATAATGTAAGTAACAATAACTAAAAATGAAATGATAAACATAAACATAATGATAGGAATATAAAAACTAAAATAGAAACAAGAAAGGTAATTGTAAACTAAATTGATTAACATAAATAAAATGAGAAACTAATAATGAAATGGTAAATTAAAGTATAATAAAACTGATTTGATGATTGCTAAATATAAATTGCATAACAAAAACATAAAGTAGATTACTAAAATGAAATGTAAATAACTATTAACTAAATAATAACTAAACCACAATTGTAAGTGTGATAACTAAAGAAACTAACAAAGGGAATAACAACGTTAATACTAGAATGAAAGGATTACCGAAATGAGATTGAAAATGGAGAAAGAAGAACAATGTAAAACCAAAGAACTTAAACTTATATTGAAATTTGCAATTGTAACTAAAGGATTATTTGTGATTACAAAATGTAAACTAAAACTATTTTCTGAAAACTAAGGAGAAATGTGTAAGAGAATGACATGAATATGATAAATTGGATGGTAAGAGATGCCTAGAAGTCGGGGCCAATCACTCCTTATGTAGTAGTCCAAAGGTGAAACGTAGAATCCTAGAGAGGGTCACCCCGATCGGGGACGCGTGATTTCCGGTTTATGGACTTCATTGCTTGATTAAATGCTCGGGGAATCCTATGTTTTGCCTTAAAGCATCTTTAAGCGTCCAACTTATTGCATGTTTGTGGAATATATTGTAGAATCCTAATTATGCAACTCCATATGATTAATTGGACTTCATTCTTGGCCTTCTCATTTCATTTGTTTACATTTGCCATTTGTTGAATATTAACTTTGCATTTGGGCCATTACTTCCACCATATGATCATTATCCAAGATAATTTGCATGCATGATCCATCTCAGTTTCCACTTAGCCTCGTAAACTCGATACTTGCACATTTGACGGGAAAATAGATACCGAAAGCTACATTTCCTACAAAATATACTAAATACAAGCAATACATCCAGAACACGGGACTAGCTCAATAAAACACTAATAAAAGTGCAAATAACAAGTAAAATCGAGCTAAATTAAGGGGATAAATCATATATAAAATACACATCAAGGAGCTTCAGTGGCAACTCCGGGTTGCAATGCTACAACTGCGGCGGTTCTGGCCACAAGAGGTATGAGTGTACCAGCTTTGGTGGGATTGGTTTCCAGGGGCACAGGAGAGACAACTTTTCTCAGGGACCAGGATATAGTATGGCTAGAAACAGACCAGTTGGGTCATGGCATAGCCAGGGAAGTCAAGGCAACCACAGCAACTTCAGCTACAATAACGGTGGGAACTATTAGGGCCAAAACGGTAATGGGAATCAGAACTCGACTGCTAAATCTACTACATCGGCTAGCACGGTGCAGGGTGGAGGACAGAAGAACAATGGCAAGCTATTCATGATGGATAAGCATACGACAGAGGACTATTCTCAAGTTGTCACCGGTACATTCCTTATCAATAATACTCCCTCTTTTGTTTTGTTTGATTCGGGAGCAACGCATTCTTTTGTGTATGGGAGTCATGCAAGGTCTATGGGTTTGGGGGAGTACCAGTCTATAAAGGATAAAGTTTTTATACCGTCCGGAGATTCTGTATAAGGGGGTGTCGATGGTTGTTGGACAAGTCAACTTTTCGGTTGATTTGTTTGAGTTTTCTAAGGATGGGTTTGAGGTTATAGTCGGGATGGATTGCCTGGGGAGGTATAGTGCTACTATAGACTATCACCAGAAGAAGGTCACCTTAAAAGGGCCTAAGGGAGTTAGAGTGTCTTATCGTGGGTTTGTGGTCAAACCCAAAGTGAAGATCATTACAGTGGTGACTTTGAAGTCGTACCTGAGGAAGGGTTATCAAATGATCCTTTGCCACCTGAAGGACACTAGGATAGTGGAGCCATCAACTTTGGAGATACCAGTGGTGGGTGAGTTCGGGGATGTCTTTCCAGATGATATACCAGGGTTACCACCGCAGAGAGATATCGACTTCAGTATGGAATTGAAGTCGGGGACGAGACCTATCTCTAAGGCCCCATACCGTATGGGTCCTAAGAAGCTAGAGGAGTTAAAGAAGCAGTTGAATGAATTGCTCGATAAGGAGTATATTAGACCTATTTTATCGCCTTGGGGTGCTCCAGTTTTGTTTGTAAAGAAGAAGGATGACAGCAATAGGTTGTGTATCGGCTACAAGGAGTTGAACCATGTGACGATGAAGAACATGTATCCTTTGCCGAGGATTGATAATCTTTTTTACCAGTTGAGTGGGGCTGGAGTATTTTCTAAGATCGATCTAAGGTTGGGGTACCATCAGTTTAGGATTCGGGATGAAGGCATACCAAAGACAGCTTTTCGATCGAGGTATGGTCATTATGATTATGTGGTTATGCCGTTTGGGTTGACCAATGCACCAGCAGTTTTCATGGATTTGATGAACCGGGTTTTCAGTCAGTTCTTGGATTAATTTATGGTAGTGTTCATTGATGATATCCTAGTATATTCTATGACTAAGGAAGAGCACGAGGAGCATTTAAGACTGGTATTGCAAACCCTGCGCGATAACCAGTTGTATGTTAAATTGTCCAAGTGTGAGTTCTGGTTGGAAAAGGCGGCTTTTCTAGGCCATGTGATTTCTAAGGATGAGGTAGCTATGGATCGTACCAAGATTGGGGCGGTGTCAAACTGGGAAGCACCGAAGAATGTAGCTGAGGTTCGGAGTTTCTTAGGTCTAGCCGGGTAATACAGGAGGTTCGTGAAAGATTTCTCGAAGATAGCTAGACTGATGACAACGTTGATATGGAAGGAGAACCGATTTCGCTGGGATGAGATTTATGAGATGCAATTCCAAACCTTAAAGGAGCGTTTGACTACAGCTCATGTCTTGGCTTTGCCAGAGGGGAGTGAGAACTTTGAGGTATATACAGATGCTTCAAAGAATGGGTTGGGTTGTGTTTTGATGAAGGATGGGAAGGTGATCGCCTATGCTACGAGGCACCTGAAGACTTATGAGGAGAACTATCCTACTAACGATTTGGAGTTGGGTGCGGTGGTATTTACTTTGAAGATTTGGAGACACTATCTTTATGGGGAAACTTTTAAAGTGTTTTCAGATCACAAAAGCTTGAACTACATCTACACGCAGAAGGAGCTGAATATGTGTCAGAGAAGGTGGATGAAGTTGATTGGCGATTATGTTATGGATATTATCTACCATTAAGGGAAGGCTAATGTTGTTGCTAATGCGTTGAGTAGGAACAGTGTGCATTCCTTATGCACTGCTATGTCTTTTATGCGACTTAAAGATGAGGTGAATGAGATGGGGATCCATTGTAATACTCGTGATTTGTAGCACTGGACACTCGGCCGAGTACAGGGTACTCGACCGAGTGCCCGTGTGGGTTGGTCTGTCAGTGTTCTGGAACCTGGGAACCTGGGAACCTGGGAACTCGGACGAGCGCGGAGCACTCGGTCGAGTGAGGTGTACACGGTCGAGTGTCTTGTACTCGACCGAGTGTCCGGTTCGTGTCGGCTTTTTTGTGAGATTGATATATATATATATATATATATATATATATATATATATATATATTTATTTATTTATTTATTTATATATATATTTATTTATATATATATTAGAACGAGAAGCAGTAAATTATTTTATTTTCTTTTAAAAACAAAACTCATACATCGATAACTGCTCCTCGTTCTCTGCTTTCATGCCGCGGCGCGTCTTAGTCAATGGTTGGGGTTTTCACATATCCTAGTATCGTAACCGGCGTATAAGTCCTTGATTTAGTCTTTTGGCCTGTTGTATTGTAACCCTAATTCCTGATTGGGGGTTTTTGGGGACTTGTGTCTTATTTGCCTTATTGATTCGTTATAGGAGGAGACTACGTTGAGGAAGCATTCTGATCATTTGCTTGTTACCGGATTTCTAGTTGACGTACGGTTTCCCTACTCAGTTGCCTGTAGAATTATATATTGTATAATGTGACGATCTTATGATGTTTACTGTGATATGATTATATGTTGTGAAGGTTTGTGGTGGTGATTTTGGTGGTTGATGATGGTGTTGGGTGTGGTTAAGATTGTGATTGTTATTATGATTTGTGAGCCATTGTGAGAGGTGGTCTCACCCCTATTGTTCGCCTCCTGCGTTCTCTCAGCGCAGGGGGGATGTGCACATTAAGAGACTTGGGTATTGTGGGTAGTTAATTAGGTGGAGTGGTTGCGGTCCTCCACTGGCAGGGCTACACACTTCGGTGTGTAGTCGGTTACTTGATGTGTGGTGTGATGACGGTGGTGGTGACGGTGTGGTGGATTGTTCTAATTTGTTTACATTGTTTACTTTTATATAGTTGTTCAGTTGACTGGCCCCGTTACTGTTTTCAAAACTGCCGTGATCCGTTCAGGGATGGTGAGAAGTTGGCTTAGAAGTTATTGACAATGATGGCTGTTGACTATGCGGCGGGGTTAGCAGGGTGGAGTCATCACGAGTCTTGTTTGTAGTTTCCCCAGACTTTGTTTAGTTTATCACTTTTGGTTTGGTTTTTGTACTTTTTTTTATGGAGGATGATGTAAACACTTTAAATTAAATTTGTTTAATGTTTCATTATGGTTTCTATGATGTTCATTGCCTCGAAAAACCGAGATGGTAGCATCCTTATATTCGGAGGTAGTCCTTAGTAAGGTGCCTTGGAGTATGGGGTTGTTACATCCATATGATTCGAAAGGGGGATGCTCTTGGGGATTTGACAGTGGAACCTGAGCTTTATTATGAGATCAAGAGTAAGCAGGCTGATGATCCTAAGATTCGAGAATGGAGAGATGGGGTGGAAAAGGGGACAGTTTCGAGGTTTTCAGTTCATGCTGATGGGAGTGTTCGGTTTGATGGGAGATGGTGTGTACCTAATGATTTAGATTTGAGAAAGATGATCATGATTGGGGCTCAGTGCACTCCCTATTCTGTGCATCCAGGTGGTGATAAACTCTATAAGGATCTTAAGAAGACTTTCTGGTGGCCTGGGGTGAAAAGGGAGATCGCGGAGTTCGTGGCTAGATGTTTGACTTGTCAAAGGGTCAAAGGGGATCAGCGAAGACCGCAAGGTAAGATTCAACCTCTTGAGATAGCTACGTGGAAGTTGGAATTTATCTCTATGGATTTTATTGTGGGCTTACTGAGGACTCAACAAAGCAACAATATTATTTGGGTGATTGTGGATAGACTGACGAAGTCGTCCCATTTTATCCCAATGAAAGAAATTTGGAGTAAACTGCAGTTAGCCAATGCGTACAGGAAGAATGTGGTCGGGTTACATGGGGTACCGAAACACATTGTGTCAGATCGGGATGCGCGGTTTATATCTAAGTTTTGGCAGGAGTTGCAGGAGTTGACCTTGAAGATGAGTACGGTATTTCATCCTGCGACAGATGGGTTGACTGAGAGGACTATCAAGACCTTGGAAGATATATTGCGGGCTTGTGTTATGGAGTTCGGTGGCAGTTGGGAGGATAGTTTGAATTTGATTGAGTTCTTCTACAACAACAGTTTTCACACCAGTATCCGGATTGCACTGTTTGAGGCTTTGTATGGGAGGAGATGCAAGAGTTCTATATGTTGGGATGATAGTGCTGAAGCTGTGGTTTTAGGACCGCAGATGGTGCAGGATATGATTGAGCAGGAACGATTTATTAGACAGAAGTTGAAAGCAGCTGAAGATCGGCAAAAGAGCTATGCCGACTTGCATCGCAGGGACATCGAGTTTCAGGTGGGTGACAAAGTTCTTTTGAAAGTGTCACCTATGCTTGGGGTGATGCGTTTTGGCAAGAGAGGTAAGTTGAGCCAGAAGTTTATAGGATCATATGAGATCTTGGATCGGATTGGTGAGGTAGCTTACCGATTGGCGTTGCCACCAGCTTTGGACCATGTGCATAATGTTTTCCATGTGTCTCAACTTCGAAAGTATGTGAGTGATCCTTCTCATATGCTAGAGGTTGAGAACATTAAGTTAGATGAGTCTTTGACCTATATGGAAGTACCAAAGGAGATCTTGGACCGTAAGGTGCGCAAGACTAGGAATGATGAGACGGTGTTGCTGAAAGTTTTATGGACCAATCACAATGTCGAAGAAGCAACATGGGAAGCGGAGGAGGAAATGAAGGAACGGTATCCACATCTTTTTGATCTGGTATGTTTGGTTACGTGGACGTAACCTTGTTCTTTTAAGGGGTAGGAGATGATCGCGTGTGTTTTTGGGACAGTTTTAGGTCAGTTTTGAGTTTGGTTCGGGTTGGTTGATCACGGTTTTTGGCATGGTTCGGTTATGGTTTGGTTATGTGTCGGTTTTGGGACAGCGTTAGTGTTGTTTTGGCAGGTATGGGTTTGAACTTCGTGGACGAAGTTAGTTTTAAGGAGGGAAGACTGTAATATATCAGATTTATGGTCTTAGGCTACTCGGCCGAGTAAGCGGTACTAGACCGAGTAGCTGTCGTGTGTAGTCTGTCAGAGTTATGTTTGTTGTGAACTCGGGCGAATGTGTTAACACTCGGTCGAGTGTGGCTTACTCGATCGAGTGTCTTGCACTCGGTCGAGTGTGTCATACTCGTTCGAGTGGATTGTACTCGACCGAGTGTCCGGTTCGTTACGGGTTTTTTCGTAGTTTGATATAATTAGAACGGGAAGCATGTTTAGCGTGAGATTTACTAAAAACATTTTACTAAAACAGTTTCTAATCACTTTTCACAAAAAAACAATACATCGACACTGCTTCTCCTCTATTCCTATCAATCTAAGGCTTGAGTTCATCATTTTTAGGGCTTTTCACATCGTTTCTTTCGTAATCGTCCGAGTAAGTTTATTGGCTTAGTCTTTTATAGTTTTGATTTAGTTTGATGAAAACCTAGTTTGGGTATTTTGGGGGCTTTGGGATTAGATTGCATTTTCATGTGTATTGATTGATTGCTTTTATTCTAGGAGGAGATTTTCTAGAGGAAGGATTCTAGACTCTTTTGCTGTGTTGATTGGATTGCTAATCAGGTAGGGTTTTCCCACTCAGTTGATTATAGAATAGTATGATGTATGATGTGACGATCTATGTTATGACTTTATGATTGAGATATGATGAGGTTATTGTATTGGCAATGGTATTAGTATTGTTATTGGTATTGTGAGCCATTGCGAGAGATGGTCTCAACCCCGTTGTTCGCCTCTTGTATTCCTCGACGCAAGGGGGATATGCACATTAATGGACTTGGGTTCGCTCGTTGCGATGAGTGGAGATTTTGGTGGAAAGGCTGCGGTCCCCACTGGCGGTGTTGATTACCTGTTGCGATGGGTAATCTGGTAGGGCTACACACCTTGGTGTGTAGTCGGTTACTGGGTACTATGAAGTATGGAGATGTTTGTTACAGTTACTATGGATGCTTATATTTTGTATTATATTATATTGTTTTATAGTAGGCTGACCCCGTTTATGTTTTCAAAACTGTGGTGATCCATTTGGGGATGGTGAGCAGTTGGTTTAGCAGGTGATGATGGTTGACAATGTTGATGTTTCTGCGGGGTTTGGCAGGGTGGAGTCATCACCAATCTTTTTGTAGTCTAGCTTCCGCATATTGTTGTTTTATACCTTATCACATTTTGAATTTTGGAGTTGTAATCGTTTTGGAGACTTGTAACCATTTTAATAAGTTAATCTTTAAATTATGTTTCATTATGGTTTTTATGATGTTCACTACCTCGGGTAACCGAGATGGTAGCACCCATGTACATTGGGGTAGTCTTTGGTAAGACACCTTGGTGTATGGGGGTGCTACAAAATCTGTCAAGATCTCGAAACAATGGGATATTTGCTCGAACTAGACCTATAATTCGAACAATGGTGAGAACAACCAAGACCTATTGATTGCTGCTCGTGTAAAGGTTTAAAAATGCGTCAAATAATAACGAATTTTGGAACGAACTCGTCGGACCGTGTTTACAACTGTAAACGAAAAACATTCTGTTTTTTTTTTTTTCGAAAACTAAATCTATGAAACAATATAATTGAGCCTTATTTATAGCTAAGTAGACCGATTCCTATTGGCCCTATAATTGCCATATTCATACTTTAGCTACAATAGCAGCTCCTAAGAGAACTAGCAAAACAATAAATAACTTCTACTAAAATTAGGAAACCAATAAACCTAATTGTTCTAGTTTTAGTAACCTTTTATTATTCCTAACTAAATTAGGATAACCCTAATTCTAACACCCTTAGGATTTCCTTGTTCAGGCTTGATTTGGATCAACATAGCTGCTCCACACTTGTTTTTTCACGCATCATCATTTCTTCGTTCATAATTTCCAAAACCAAGCTGAACTCGTCTTTGTTGTTACTCTATTTCGCATCACCCCCTTCCCCTTTGAGAGGAATTGACCCCAATTCATGAAGTTTTAATCGTCCGGGATCAAATATTAACCTCACAAACCCTGATGGAAATAGATGATAAACAATAATAACGAATCTGGGCATAGTGTCGAATTATCCTTTAATTCATCATCTTCGATGAAAACGTCAAGCTCATTCACCTTATTTGATTTGTAATTGTACCGAGCATCATATGCGACAATCAATCCTCTTGTGCCATATCATCTTGTGCCTTTCCACCCCTCCACCCTCCATGAACAAAGATTGAAAGTTTATCACGATCCATGTTGTCGAACAAACAAATCAAACAAGACGATTCTTGTTGCCTCAATATGCCGGGATGAAAGATGAATATTAAAAACCCGAACATACTCGAACACATAGACGAACCATCCTTGATGCCATCCCGCAGCTCATTTACCTTTCCTAAGCTCCAGACCCATTTGTGCCAACCACCCCACCACCCTCTGTGCACAATTCTTGAAATTCTACCACGAACCACTTCAGTTTTATATTTAAATTTCTCCCCTTCAAGAGTTCTTTCAAGCTTATCTTCTTGATTAATATTAACCGAAGAATTAACAGATTTTGTAACTTGAAAATCGATACCTTCCACTGGCTCCTCCTCATTAGAATTGTTAAAAATAGGAGGCAATGTCAGCTCAAACTTATCATTGTCCTCATGGATGTTTCAAATTCGAAAACTCCTGCCATGTTTTCTTCTTTTTGCATTTTTTTTCTTTTTCTTTTTCTTTTTTTTTTTCCGGATGAGTAGTACACGTGAACAGTTATGTTTTTTTTATTGGTAACCAGCCACGCCTTAAATAACAGGTTACTAGAATCACGCTCCTGAGATGACTAATCAAAACAGATCAACCCTCGAACTACCTACTCGAGTTTAACCCTTGAACTCCAATCACAATCATAATTCAACTAAAACTTGGCTCTGACACGCCTAGGACCGTCTAGATTTAGGGAAATCAAGAGTCAAAGCTCTGATACCACTTATAATACAAAATTTGCATGAAAGCAGTTTAACAGAATAAAAACAATAATAAAATAAGGGATATTTGCTAAGAAATCCGTCAAAATCCCGAAACAATAGGATATGCTCGATCGAACTAGACCTATAATTCGAACAATGGCGAAAACAACCAAGACCTATTGATTTACGCTCGTGTTAAGGTTTGAAAATGCATCAAACAATAACGAATTTTGGAACGAACTCGTCGGACCGTGTACTGTAAACGAAATATTTTCTGTTTTTATTTCAAAAATTCAATCTGAAAAACAATACAATTGACAGCAAGTCTCCCTTGTGACGGGTCGGATCCTTGCGACGGGTAATGCCACTCACAAAACGAATAGGGGGGACAAGGTGGGGGCACCCCCCACTTGCTTTCCTCTCTCCTCTCATGGGCATTTTGTGAGACAAAATGGTATCCGTCACAAGCTTGTGACGGATACCTTCCGTCACAAATGAGAATTTGTGTACAATTGACTCCTATTTAAAGTAGACTGACTCCTAATGACTCTATAACTGTCTTATTCATACTTTAGCTA
>VHZZ01004641.1:16320-30074 GCA_009801015.1 Silene noctiflora | reverse complement strand
ACGTATAATAAATTTACTAGTAATTCACAATTACACGTAAATATAATGGGTCATATAAATACAACTTACAACGTTTCGTAATTGTATTTAATTATTCATTCTTAATTAAATTGTTTCGTAAACAATATAATTTATTTAGTAATAAAACTCTTTATTCACAAAAATAATCTTATATATAATCACATTACAATAAGATACTCATTCTCATTTTGTTCATTTTTTATGGTATTGATTAATCTGTATCATTATAAAATTAATCAATTTACCTATAAAGGGATTTGTCCAAGGTGTGACCAGAAGGGATTAACCGATCACCACTGTCAAACGACAGTAATGTCAAACTGTAGATAGCCAATCATTACTGATAAATGATGACCAGTTGACTTTATAGAAGAAGCATCCCTTGCGTATTATTATATTGAGTCTATAATAATGATATTTAAATCATCATCGTGATCGCACTATTGTTGAGGACACTTACTCCAACAATGGACCGGCTGGGAGCCCCTGATTCTCTATTTGAATTCTTATTCGTTCACATGTTTATTGAATGATACAAGTATTATTTGTTTACACTTTAATCTCATGTTGTGTTATCAAAAAGAGCATGTGTATGTTACTTGACATGTTGAATCGGTTCGGAGTTTACCTTCCGGCTTGGTTGTATCGAGTCTTGAATGTGGAGGGTAATCCGCAAGCCGAATCGGTTGAGAGTTCACCTTCCGGTTATGATTGAGCTACCTCTATGATTAGACTTCCACCTAGATCTTCCGTCCCGTCGTGGGTTTAGCGATTGGGGTACTCGATTGTGTCGAGTCTTGGATGTGGATGTTTATCCACATGTCGAATCGGTTGGGGTTTACCATCCGAGAGTTGGGATTCAGGTCTTAGGCTAGAACGTACCTAGCTAGTCGTTCTACCAAGGGTTGTGTTTTTCTAGTGGATAATTGTCTTTCATGGCGTTGTGTAGTCGTCGATCGTGCTTCATGGGATTACGTACTTCCTTTCATTTCTTGTTTGCCTTGTTCATAATTGTAGTTCGGACATGCCTTAAGTTGGCCTCTAAGTCAAATTACTTATATGTTTGGATGTTCATTCTTGATCCTATAGGACACTAACGGTGAGATGCAAGCCGTTATTTGCGATAGAATCACCTTGCATATTTTTTCATTCTCATACGCTTACATTATCCCGCCTATGTTATTATTCATGGATCTTTATGCATTGTCTTGCATTGTTTTGACAAGTTCATGTTATGGTTGAAGTTAATGATAAATTATCGTGTATTCTTACATGTTTAACGTGCTTTTTATGTACGATTTGATGTATTGTGGCTAGGAGTACCCTGAGTTACTCCCCACTGACTGTGGCATTCATGTTTCATGAATGATAGGTTTGTGATGAAGATTTTGGGGTGAAGACTTGTGGGCTAGCAAGCTTGACACCTTGGACCTAGTATTAGTCTTTAGCCGTTAGACTTACCCGACGTACTTTTTCATTACGTATCATTCGTGGGATATCTTTTCCCCAGGCTTATTGTTGTATAACTTATCTATATTTCTGAATGTTTATCGTATTTTGAACCCGCTTTCGACTTGAATTTTATTTATGTGTAAAAAGTTTTAAAAATCTCATGTTTTCCACTATTTTTACTTAAGTTTAATTTACGGTATCGATCGGGGTTTCACATTCAACCCTGCACTTGAGATGCTCATTCGGTTTAGAGAAATAACTAGGGGAATGGCGAAGACCAAGGGGATTGTAATTGGAGGTCTTATAACTAGGATGGCTCAAACTTTTTGTCCAGAGTTTAATGATGATTTGAGGTATAAACCTTTGCCAGGAGATACTTTAATTGATGAAACGACCATCTTTCGGTTCCATAAATGGTGAAAGTATAATGAGTCGGGAGGAATTGATTGGTTTACGAAGGGGAGCACTACATTTACCCTTTCTTTTTGGAACCTTCCACCCGTCTTGCCTATGTCGAGCTACCTTGCACCTATGCCGAGCTACCTCCTTCCTATTGAGAGGATTGTGACTCCACCACCTAGAAGGCAAGAGGAGCCGGGTCAATCTTATACTCATGCACCATGAGCTTCAAGTCACAGCTTTCCACCTTTCCTCCAAGGTGTTCGGCCTTCATATGCCGGCATTGCACCATTCCCCAATGTTTACCGACCCTACACTCCTCCTCCTTCCACGACCCCTCTTTCGAACATTGACTTGTTGATGGGTATAATGAACCACATCAACATAAGGATCCATGAAGGACAAGAAGACACATATTTGGCCCTTTATCCTCAATACTATCACATGGCTCAACAAGGGTTCATCGATCCTAATGGTCTTATGCCTTCTTGGGTTCAACCGCACCTCGTGATTCCTAACCAAGGCGGGGAGGAGGATGAAGAAGAAGAGAACAAAGGTGAGACAACTTTGATGAAGGGGGATTTTATTGAAACCCGATTGTAAGACTTATATTCCTTTCTTTATCTCTTGTATATACTTTGCATTTGTATTATATTCCTTATCGCACTTCCATCTAGATATTTCACATGACATGTAATTTAGCTTGCATTGTGATATAATCTATATAGTTAGTTGCATATAGTAAATTTATTTTGCAATCATGCATGGTCACTAATGACCAAACTTATTCCTTTCAACACTAGAAATAGTGTTTAAATCGGTTTGGGGAGGTTTGATCATAAGTATCCTAAGCTAATTCAAATAATCTTTCCAATTAATAGAAAACATGCATCACTTTAGTTTAGTTTAGAATAGTTGCATCATTTGTAATATATGTCATGTAGTGTTTAAATCGGTTTGGGGAGGTTTGATCATAAGTATCCTAAGCTAATTCAAATAATCTTTCCAATTAATAGAAAACATGCATCACTTTAGTTTAGTTTAGAATAGTTGCATCATTTGTAATATATGTCATGTAGTGTTTAAATCGGTTTGGGGAATTCCGCGATCCTCTAGTGTCTTCTAACACCATAAGGATCCAACTCTTGCTGAAAACATTTAGTAATTGTGGACAAATGTAACCTAGCTTTACACTATTTGAGGTGGTTTACTTCTTTCCTTTTTGGACTTCGTAGTTTGTAGAACTAGTATCTATGATGGAATATGTGTACTTAGATTGTTTCTCTTTTAGTTGATTCCACCACTTAGATAAGGAGAGTGGTTATTCTTTTTTAGATGCATCTTATTACTTGTTTATGTGCTTAATTTTGGATCCATCGCCATTTTGGCAAGCCCTACCTTTTCTTACAAGAAGGCATTCTACCTCATGGATGCTTTGTTGTTAGTTGAAGAGGTGGAGCGGGACCCACTAATTGTCTCGTATCAGATATGTGTTAGGTATTTTAAATAAAGGTTTTAGTCTTAGTCACCTCTTTCCTTTGGACGATAAAATGTTCGGTTTAGGGATATTTGATGTATTCTAAAATAGCGCACTTCTAACCCACTTCGAACCCCATTTTGCACGCTTTTAAAGGACATTGATAATCAATTGCCTCCAATTTTGATCTTTACGTTTTGTAGGAAAGAAGCTAGAGATGGCGTTTTTCCTGTGTCTTGTGAGCTCTTTGACGACTCTAGAGGATAAAGGATGACGAGGAGACGAGAATGGAGACCCGAGGATGTTAGGCATACGGTTCGGAAGGAATTAATGGAAGCCTTTAAGAGTGTTGAAGCCATCGAAGACCAAAAAGGGAAGATTTCTCTCATCTCGCCCGAGATGAGGCTATCTCGCTCGAGATAGTGAACTTCCAGCTACAACTCGCCCGAGACAAAGCCATCTCGCCTGAAATGAGCAGCAGAGTCAGCAAATTCACCCCAACTCGCATGAGTTGGTCTGGCTGGAAGAAGGCATTAACCACCTCGACATTAGTTCAACTAATCCCCATTTTACCCTTTCTAAACCTAATCTTAAACCAACTATATAAAACTCATTTGTAATAATTTGGGGATTATGCTCCCTTAAAGAAGATATGCCTCTTTAAATTAGGTTAAACCTCCTTAAAGAGGATTATGAGTAGATTAGAGTATATCAAGCTTCCTTAGGTTAGATTAAACTCTCTTAGATTAGTCTTTAATCATTCAACTAATCACTTTAACCTCTCAACAACTATTCTTTACATTTTCAATAGCTTACATTTGTATCTCTTGGGTATTTATTTGAAGAATAAGTGACAAGTCTCTATATTTATTCAAGGATTCTCATTTATTTATTTTCATCACTACTTTCCAAGTTGGTACATCTCTTATCTTTCATTAATCCTTTGTTATTTACTTTACTTGTTCATCATGTTTATTCTTGTTAAGATGGATGACAACATTATTGACATGCTAATCATGATGTGTAGTGAGTAGTCTTGTTGCTAAGGTTAGTGGGGGATTATAGGAGTAACCATGGGTTTAGATCTATTCTTAATGAGTTCATATGAATGGTTTGTACGTTGTGTTTGCACTTATGCACATGTTATGTTTGATAAAACGCTTGATCGACAACCTAACATGATTCTTTACCCTTTCAACAAGACTTGTAAGACATAAATAAACTCATGGATTGTTGGACCATGCATAATGTTGAATAAGGAGAATGAAGTCGTTGTAGGTGTTGTAAAGCTATAAGCTTGGCCCCGGGACCTAATCTCTCTAGGGATTTTAAGACATAAATCAACTCAATCCCAACACAACCACAATCGTTTATCGGATTCATTACTATGTTCATACCATGCTTCCCCTATGAACCCATGACACTCTAGTGCTTGTTATTTCATTTGTTTACATCTCTATTTACTTGGTTGTTATTTCTTTTGTTTACATCTTTACTTTAATTGCTTGCATTTACCTTTCTTGTTATTTACTTTCCTTGCTTTAGACCAAACCAAATCCTAATTTGTGACACCCCTAGCATAAATACTACTAGATTGAATTATTTTAATACCCCCGTCCTTTGGGATCCGACCTCTACTTACTACCTGCTGTCCTCTGCCGGCACACCGGCTGCCGGGCTGCCTACCGGCGCTGTGCACTTCTTTGTTTGAGCTTCATTATTTCTCTAAGGGGGGTTGTGTGTCCCTGGCCGATGAGCCAGCTGCCGGCCAACCGGCAGGGAACACTAGTTCGGGGTTTTCTCCTCCTCTTCACTTCATGCTAATATATGTTAGCTTCCGGCTCGCTCCTTATTCCGACTTGTCTCTTTTTGAGCTTCTTCCCTACAAGATGAAGCGATAATTCATAGCATACGACTCATGTGGAATAAAAAGGACAAAATGCCAGTAATAGAGGCCTAAACCGAGTTGAATTGTGATGAAAATGCATGAGGATGAAGAGGGGGAAATGGTATTATTTCTGCATATATCAAAGCTCCCCACACTTGAATATTACTCGTCCCCGAGTAAGTAAGTCAGCAAAAATAAGACAAGGGTCGTAAAGGGGATAGGTGATGGGTCGTAACGGGATTAGTGTAAGCACCATTATGGATAATGTGGAGCTACATATCAAGAAGTTGCCAAAATCCATCTCTTCCCAACTTATTACAACAAATGAATGAGTTAACAACATGACATTAGTTGCCAAAAATCACACAAAATTTAAAAATTCAACGCATTTAGAAAAACATCATATGCCCTTTATTTAGCAACATCTTTTTCTACCCTTTTATGATTAGTGAGGGATGTTGTTAGCCTTTTTCACTTCTAAAATTAACATATATACATGCCAACATATTTTTGTTCTTTTCATGTTTTTCCTTCTTCTATTTTTCTTTTCCATTTTTCAAAAATCTCTTTATTCAATTACAAAATAAGATAGAAACGTTTATTCCTACTCAAATGAACTTATCTAGAATTTATCAATTAGGACTTAAACCTCATTTTCGTACCACCAAAAATGCAACGACAACTTTCTTGATCGAGGAAGATTGTTTTGGGATGTAGTTGGTGTTGTAGGTTTACCAAACGAAAGCCTAAGGCTCAAAGAGGTTTCACAAAAGCGGTCCTAATCTAAAGGGTCGAAAATTAAGCTTATTTGGCAATGTGAGGCTCAAAAATATATGCAACGAGTTTGTTTCCAATTATGCACACAAAAATAGACATCTCGTGGTCAAAGGAGAGAACGCCACACTTATGCGTGGTGATGTAACATGTCACGCGAGGAGGCCTTCTCACAATCCTAATGAGGCCGGGTATGAATGCACCAGCCTAAAGGAGGCTCTAAACCTCACCATGTGTGTAGCTATGTCGGAATCTAGGCATAGCCTATGGTCAATTTGATCTCACAAGGTGGTCAAAACATTTCAAACTATCCTCATTTCCCGGGTGTTTGCAAGTAAACACCCTAGCTAACAAGGTGGTCAAGAGGTGCAAGCCATTGGTAGGGGGAAGACACGTCTGAGACATAGATCATCATTGAGGTATCATGTTCTCTTCCTTGACCAATTTCATGAAAAATATTTACAAACTCAATGTATAAGGCATGAATGCAACTAAGACATTTTACAAGTTATAAAAATGCATTAATGACTACATGAAACAAGATGCTAAGCCTAACAACACATTAATACATAACCACAAGTTCCAAAAAGGAACATCCTCATCAACTAAAATCCCGTCCACCTCCATATATTTGATCATAAAAGAAAAGGAACAGTAAAGGAGAAAGGGATCAGAAAGAGTATACCGAGCGGTCTTCTAATATTCTAAAGTTTCAATTGATACGCGTGCGCCTGTGCCGTTGTTAGAAAAACATATATATACAATGCAATGTTTTTGTAATTTTTTTGAAAATTTTAAATTTTTAGGCATTTTCGATATTTTCTTCAAATTTACAAGTGAATATATTTACAAATATCTTCAAGGTTGATATTTTCCTCCCCACAATTAGAATCACATCGTCCTCGACGGGATTATAGTAGGTCAGAGAATGAGAAAGATAGAACATGTTTTTGTGTTTTTTGAAATTTTTGAAATAAAATACATGTTTTTGGATTTTATAAAATATATGAAAAGGAAAAACATGTTTTTGGGGTTTTCAAATAGGAGAATTTTCTCCCCACACTTATTTATTTACATGTCTACTAAGGGAAATGAATGTGTGGAGGAAATTTTAAAATGAAGAACATATTTTTGACGAGTTTTTAATTTTCCATTTTTTTTTTTGAATAAAGTGCAATGCATGCTCTGTGCTAAATGAAAAATTGAAATACGATGCGAATTACACTATATGAATGCAATTACTAGATGTGACATATATTACAAGAAATTAAATCTAATGCAAGTTATTATGAATGCAACTAAATGAATTTTAATCTAATATATTCAACTAAATGCAAGCTATTCTAAAACGAATGAGAAATTTGGATTTAAGGAGACATACTTGTGATTTGGATTGAAAGGGGAACAAGTCGGCCATCATTACTCAGCCGCATAGGAGTCGGATTGGTAGCCCGACTCCTCACCAAACTCGGGCACCCGAATGAAGTCATCACCGCTCGAGAATAAGGCACCCTCACCACTCGTCACCATATGATCACCTACGGAACCAGAAGCACCCACGTCACTAGCAAAGTATGGCCTAGTGTCACAATACCAAGCGGCATTATGGCCCTCCTCATGCGCGGGGCTCTGAGTAGGGAAGATGGGAGCAGAGAAGTAGTCGTGTAATACTACGGTTTTCTGTGTCTGTGGGTACTCTATCGAGTGGGACTTACTCTGTCGAGTAATTAAGTGTGTTTTAGAATCAGGGTCTGGTTGTTGGGTACTCGATCGAGTATGTGTGACACTCGATCGAKTAAAGGTCACTCGATCGAGTAAGTGACTTACTCGATCGAGTAAGTCAGTCTTACGGGTTATTTCAGTCGGGCTTTGTTAACAACGCGTGAAATGATATAAAAAGCTTTCTGTCAGTTTCTTTTCCACTTCACCTTTTTCTTAAGAATCCCTCAAAAAGAGAGAACGTAAGTTTGTGTTTTCTACTTCGCGTTGTTATCAAATCAAAGGGTTGGAGTCATCGGATTTCGGAGTTCTTTATACCATTGAGATTGTCGTTTTGTGGGTTAGATCTGTGTACCGTTTTTATATTGTTTCGTTGATTTTGATTAAACCCTAATTGGGTGATTTGGGAGTAATTGGGGGAATTGTTGTTATTGGTTTGTGATTGTATGATTATGTGTTTATAGGAGCTGACTTCATAGAGGAACGTTTGTGATTGATGAGTTGGTGGCGTGTGGTGATTTGCTGTTCAGGTAGGGTCTCCCTACTCAGTTATTGTGTACATATTTGTAAGGTGGTTGGTGTTTCTTTGTTATGCGTTTATGGTTGATATTGATGGTACTGGTAATTGTGTTGTATAATGTGATTAGATTGTGTTGTCTGTGGTACGCGAGGCGCGCCCTCGGCTGAGTGGAGTCACTAGCGGGAGTGACTTCACGCCCTTGATTCGCCCTCTGTGGAACCCGCCACAGGAGGGGATGTGCATATTAATAAACATGGGGTTTACGCTCGGAATGAATGAGCGGGGATTTGGTGGGTACGGCTGCGGTCCCCCACTGGCAGGGCTACACACTTTAGTGTGTAGTCAGATGTATGGAGATGTGACGAGGTTGGTGGTTAGAGTGTTGTGCCTTTTGTGTCATGATTTATGTATGCAGTAACAGACCCCATTTTATGTTTTAAAAACTGTGATGATCCATTCGGGGATGGTGAGCAGTTGTTGAGCAGGGATGAGCTGATGCGCGAGGTATAGCTGGGTTGAGTCACCACATGATGTTTAGAGGAGTCTTACGCTGTGATATGAGTTTTGTTAGCTTCGGTTGCCAGACCTTTTGAAACGGTTGTATTTATTTTAGACAGTTTTGGCTATGACTTGTAAACAGTTTAACTTATTTAATAAAGTATGTTTCTTGATTGTCTATTTGATATGCATTGTCTCGGGTAACCGAGATGGTAACACTTCCATGCCTAGGGTGGCCTTGGTAAGGTACCTTGGCGTATGGGGGTGTTACAAGTCGGGTTGGAGGTTGAGGTCTCCATGAACCAAACCCTCTCCGCCTTGGTATCCACCATCCGGCCAAAGGTGTTAGGAAGGTTGAGGGTTGTCTTGTTGCACATACCCCCACCTACAAAAGTCATCATAGACGGGGTAATGACCGGTAGCTTGGTCGTAATAGACCCGGTCAATCTTCCTCCCAAGCACTTGGCGCTCACTCGCAGCCTTTTGCTTCCTAAAGTTCATGTTTTCCATCCATTGGACAAGGTCGGGGTGCATGGGAGGGTATAGGGGTTGGGAATATGAACCTTCACCTTGTTGTTAGTGTAATGAGGGAGGTTGGTGGGACGGTGGTGGCGCGTTATAGCGCAAAGATGATTTGGTGATGGCTTGACGGTCCCTCCCGTATGTGATAGGAGGGTCCTTGGGATTCTCTATCTCCGCCTCAATATCAAGGAGGTAGTGGTCTTGGTCCAGCTTGACCCAGAATATTTGGGCATTTGGGAGAGGGAGCAAGTTTTTTCCTTGTATTTTCCAATAATCCTTATTATCGGTCAGGTTCCTTCTTATCCAACTAAGGTTGATGGTGAAGTAATCCTTGGTGAGATAAGTTTACTCAGGGATGTAACCAAGGTTGGACAAATCGACATTTAGGCTCCTAGTTATGCCGGTGATGAGGCCATCAACATCGAGTCCCACTCATTGGTCGGGGGAATTAGAGAGCTTGTTTAGGTGGAGGGCCTTATGATGCCCGATGTTGATTCGGTAAGGTTGTGGTTTGGTGAAAAGAAACGAGCCTAGGATCCCCAATTCGTCAGTTTGGAAGGTCCAAGGCTCATCTCGGGTGAACACGGTCCACCCCACAAATCAGTGCCAAATCCTAATCGGGGGCTTGTGACAAGAATTGGTGCCCTATGAGTGGGGGCATCCTTTAAGCCAAATATGGAGCATAATTTGGACAAAGGGATGGTAATATCTTTGTTCATGAGGCGGAAATGCAAAAAGGCATCCATCCTCGTTCGTCTAAGCTTATCACGCCTAAGGGAGCTCAAAAACTCCCATGTAAGACCGGAGTAGGTCCGCTCTTGAAGGTTGTACATACCTTCATCCCAACTCCTTTGAACACGGCCTCGGTTTCCTTGTCTAGACCGAGGTTTTTCATGGATTGTCTACATATAAAACGGGTTGGGTGTAAGGGACGTTACTTAAAGAGAAGAAATCTACCTTTTTGTGATACGGTGACAAACTCGTGGCCCAGAAAGTTGGAAACCAGTCCCATATCGGAGGTAGCCGCCGCCACCATCTCCGCTTGAGCCCTTGCAAGGTCATGTTTTGTTCTCTTTGATGTCATTCTTGATTTGTTTTGGAAGGTTGGGGTGTGGTTGATGTAGTTTGTGAAGGGTAGGTAATTATTTGAGGAAGTTTATGTGAGATTTAGGAGAGGAAAGTGTGTTAGAGAGAAGAAGGCGAGGAAAAACTGGGAAGAAAATGATAAGAAATGAGTGGTTTTGAATGAAATATAGCCCGTATAGAGCTCTCAGCCGGTCTGGGACCGGCCACCGGCCAACCGGCTGGGAGTCCTTTTGGTAATTTTCCAAAATTTCAATTTTTCATCCAAAGAAAAAGTGCTCGGCGCCGGTAGGGTGACCGGCTGCCAGTTGTCCGGATGGGAGCACTTCTTCCACTCTTTCACTTCAAATGACACGCCTCCTGAGCCAAATATATGAACCAAATATTCTCATGAACTAACTATATGCATGTAATATTTACAAATTGGTGGTTATTTAGGAACTCCACCAAACCATTGATTGAAATCATTCGTCCCCCAAGGGAGGGGGATCATTAAGCTCCATTTCGCCCTTGGCATCAATTTATTGTCCTTCATAGAAATATTTAATTCGTTATCCATTGACTTTGAAGTGTTCACCTTTCTTGTTTTTTAATTCAAAGGAACAATAATGGTAGATGGTCACAAATTCAAATAGTCTCGACCAACGAGACTTCAATTTTCCCGGGAAGAGTTGGAATCTTGAATTGAATAGTAGGACCTTGTCCCTCACACTTATCTTCTTTCTTGTAATCTTGGAGTCATGCCATTTCTTGGTTCGTTCCTTATAGAGCTTAGCATTTTCATTAGCATCCATTCTAAGCTCGTCGAGCTCATTGAGTTGAAGGAAGCGCTTGCTTCCCACAATATCCAAGTCATAATTGAGCTCTTTCAAGGCCCATCTTGCACGGTGCTCCAATTCAAGAGGAAGATGACACGACTTACCAAAAACCAAGCGATAGGGAATGGTGCCTATCGGGGTTTTGTAAGCAGTTCTTAGTGCTCAAAGTACATCATTAAGCTTGGCACCCCAATATTTCCTCTACTTGTTCACTACACGCTCTCGAATGGCCTTAATTTATCGGTTTGGCACTTCCACTTCCCCGTTGGTTTGTAGGTGATAGGAAAGGGAAATTTGTGCCGAACACCGTACTTTTTGAGTAAGGTATAGATGGTGCGGTTGATGAAATGTGAGCGACCATCACTAATCACGGACCTAGGCACTCCAAAGCGTGGAAAGATGTAGTCCTTAAAGAGCTTGGAAACAACTCTTGAATCATTAGTGGGGGTGGCAATAGCTTTAATCCATTTAGACACGTAATCCACCGTGACCAAKATGTATTGGTTGCCAAAGGAAGGTGGAAACGGTCCCATAAAGTCCACACCCCAAACATCAAAGAGTTTAATTTCTAGAATATTATTGAGAGGTATCTCATCTCGTCTTCTAATGCCGCCTTCTCGTTGGCAAGAGTCACAAGAGTGTAAATATGCATAGGCATCCTTAAAGAGGGAGGGCCAATAGAACCCACAATGAAGAACCCAAGATTGGGTCCTAGAGGTTGATAGGTGGCCTCCATAGGTTGTAGCGTGACATTCTTGAAGGATTGCCTTCCCCTCTTCAATAGTTTCACATCGCCTGTAGATACCGTCACTGCATCTCCTATATAAGAAGGGGTCTTCCCAAACATACCTCCTTGACTCATACCGTAAGTTCTTCCTAGCTTGATTGTCGAATTCATCCGGGATAAAACTAGAGCATAAGTAATTTACAATATCCGCATACCAAGGATCATAATTCATGATAGCTAAGAGGGTCTCATCGGGTAGCCATTCACGAATGGGTATCCCATCATCAACATCCCCTCTTGCTTCTTGTGTTAACCTAGACAAGTGATCTGCAACAACATTTTCGGCACCCACTTTATCCTTGATTATGATATCGAATTCTTTTAGCAATAATACCCAACGTATCAATCTTGGCTTACCCTCCTTCTTTACCATTAGGTGTTTGAGGGCGGTGTGATGCGTATAAAAAATCACCTTAGAACAAGGAGGTAAGGCCGGAACTTGTCAAAAGCATATACTACCGCTAACATTTCTTTCTACGTGGTAGTGTAGTGACATTGGGCATCATTCAAGGTCTTACTCACATAATAAATAACGTGAAGCTTTTTGTCTTGTCTTTGCCCCAAGAACCGCCCTTAGTGCAAAGTCGCTTGCGTCGCACATTAACTCGAAGGGGAGATCCCAATTTAGGGGTTGCACAATCGAAGCCGTCATTAAAGCTTGTTTGAGCCTACAAAAACTTTCATGGAAATAATCGTCAAACACGAAGGGAGTGTCCTTGGCAAGAAGTGACGTGAGGGGTTTAGCGATTTTTGCAAAATCTTTGATGAACCTTCGATGAAAACCCGCATGAGCCAAGAAACTCCTCACACCCTTGGCATTTGTGGGTGGGGGAAGTTTCTTGATCACCTCGACCTTAGCCTTGTCCACTTGGATCCCTTTATTTGAAATAACATGACCAAGAACCGCTCCCTCTTGCACCACGAAGTGGCATTTTTCCCAATTCCACACAAGGTTGAATTGAATGCAAATTTGGAGCACTAGTGAGAGGTTCTTCAAGCAATCGTCGAATGAGGTGTCGTGGACACTGAAATCATCCATAAACACCTCTATAGACTTCTCAATAAAATCTAAAAAATTTGACATCACAGCTCTTTGAAATGTCTCGGGAGCGTTGCAATGTCTGAATGGCATTCTTCGATACGCGAAGACACCATAAGGGCAAGTGAAGTAGTTTTTGCTTGGTCATCCGGGTGTATGGGAGTTTGAAAGAACCCGGAATAACCATCAAGAAAGCAAAAATATTCATGGTTTGCAAGCCTCTCGAGCATTTGGTCAAAAAAAGGCAAAGAAAAATTATCCTTGGTTGAGGCGGAATTGTGTTTTTGGTAGTTAATACACATTCTCCATCCTATGATCGGGCGGGTAGAGATGAGTTCCGCATCCTCATTCTCAACCACGGTTATACCACCCATTTTGGGTACAATTTGAACCGGGCTTACCCACTCGCTTCCCGAGATGCAGTATATGATTCCGGCCACAAGAAATTAATCAATTTCCTTCCTCACCACCTCCTTCACCATCTCATTCAATATCCTTTAAGGTTGAGCGGAGGGGGTGTATCCATCCTCTAGTTTAATGCGATGCATACACACTCTAGTATCGATACCCGTTAGATCATCAATGCTATAGCCAAGTGCCTTCTTGTTTGCTTTGAGGACACTTAAAAGTTTTTTTTTCCACACTTAGGCTAGTTGATGAGTTCAATTATATACACTTCTACGACTCCCTTTTTGTGACTTTTTGATACATTTTCGTGCTAAATATGTTTGTTAATATGCCGTTTCTATTAGAATAT
>VHZZ01004640.1:68837-100996 GCA_009801015.1 Silene noctiflora | reverse complement strand
CCTTCATATACAACTAATTAACTTTATCAATTAAGGGAATTGTCCTTTAGGTGTGACCTTAAAGGATCAACTGATCACCACCATCAAACGATAGTAATGTCAAACTCTAGTTATCCAATCATTACCGATTAATGTTGATCAGTTGACTTATAAAATAATCATCCCTCGTGTATTCTTATTTTGAGTTTTACAATGATATTTAAATCATGTGATCGCACTATTGTTGAGGACACTTACTCCAATTCAAGATTTGTTTGGCGAATATTTTTAACTTCTAAAGATCAAAACTTTGAGAAATTTGAATGTTTAAACAAACTGACCCAAAACAAATATTGCCATAATCTTAAATCTATTAGAACAGATCACGGATCAGAATTTGACAATTAAGCCTTCATTAGGTTTTGTAGATAAAATGGAGTAGATCATAATTTCTCTGCTCCACGAACCTCCGCAAAAAAATGGAGTCGTTGAAAGAATGAATAGAACTCTCGAAGATATGTCACGCATTATGTTAATTTGTAATGAGCTACCTAGAAATTTCTGGGCAGAAGCTATAAACACTGCTTGTTATATACATAATCGTGCTATGATTAAACCAATCATAAAGAAAACTCCAAACGAGTTATTACGAGGAAGAAAACCAAATGTTGCACACCTAAGATGTTTTGACAGTAAATGATTTTTACATAACAATGGTCAAAACAGATTAAGTAAATTTGATCCTCGTAGTTTTTATTTTTTTGGAACATAAGCGGGACAAAGTCCCGAAAACTACATGGCTACAACACGAGGAAGAGCAACTCCTAACACGTCTTCCCGAAGGATCGAACGGAGAGCTGGAGGAGGTCTCAAGAGGTAAGTAGTGGATGAGGATGAATCAACATCTTGATTAGCAAGCCAATCCGCAGCACGGTTGGCCTCTCTATAACTATGTTCAATAATAACTGACCAACCTTCGAGCTTGAATAATTCTTTGCATCGTAAAACTAGAGGTCGAAGTCCATTACTCAAGAGCTTCTCCTCCTTAAAGAAGTTCATGCACGGTTTATTATCCATGTGAACAATCAGCTTCGTGATACGGAGGCAACGGGCGTGCTCCAAACCCGCTAACAAAGCACGCAATTCGTCACGCATCGAGTTACAATAATCACATGAAAAAAAAATAGGCAGACATAAAATTCCCCGTATCATCTCTAAGAATACCTCCACACCCGGCTGGACCCGGGTTGCCTCTTAACGCGCCGTCCTTATTGTGGAGAACCCAACTCGATGGTAGAGGATGCCATCTAATAAAAATATCCTCGTACTTAGAGCCAGGAACCGAAATGAATAGAGAGTGAGGGTCAAAGACAGATTTTGACGAAATAAATTGATGTTGTAGGAACCGAATAGGATCGGCCGCGTTATCTTCTCCTCTTCCAAAAACGACATTATTCCTTCACTTCCAAAACCACCAACACGTAATAGCAAATTTCACGGGCCAATTAACTAAAGAACGAGAGGAATTATTACTTATATTTCTGAATATCCAATCGTGGAATGGAATAGAGAAGAACGAGTCATTTGGCTTTGCTACACCGATCAACGACCAAAGTTCGCTGGTCTATGGACATAGGCACAACAAATGGTCAGTGGTTTTATCTTCGAATAAACATCAGGGACAAATAGGATCGGCTGAAATATCGCGACAGACTCCATTAAAATTGCACATAAGACGGGTGTGAGCCGCTAACCATAAGAACATACGAATTCTTTGCTGAACAGCTAATTTCCAAATAAGATGCCATTCCACTGTGACAAGTTCAGGTTGGATTTCATTGGCACGTATAAAAACTAAAGCATACTTAATATTAAATTTACATTAGGGGAACAACTCCTATAGAAAGCGTCTTCAATAAATAGCTCGGGTGCTAAGGAGTAAGCTTCAATTTTTATTAATTCTTCTTGTGGCAGATAATTAGAAAATAAATCTCATTTCCACCCCGCAGTTTCATCCCACATCTCACTGACAGTATCTCCCAAAATAGCCTCGGGGATAAGTGACGTGGCCTTGTCCGAGAGGTAGCCATCTTCCACCCATGGATGGTCCCAAAAAAGGGTCGTTCTACTATTACCCAAAGCTAAAGATGCATCTCGACCTACAATATTTGCTTGAGAAGTTATACCGGCCCAAAAATTAGAAATATTAGGTTTGGGTTGGAACATGTTAACGTCACAATGTCCATTACAATATTTAGCTCGGAGAACGCGAGCCCATAGGCTGTGAGGTTCAGATAATACTCTCCACCCAAGTTTAATTAGGAAGGTGGCATTGGACTGACGAGCCAATCTAATACCGAGACCCCCCAAGCTTTTTGGTTTTTGTATTGTTTCCCACGATACCAAATGGACTTTTTGTTGTACTTCATCTCCGCCCCATAAGAAACGTCGTACTTTACGATCCAACGAATCATACACAGTTCTAGGAGTTTTTGCAGTTTGCATATTATAATTAGCAAGAGTAGAAAGAGTAGATTGTACCAAAGTAGATAGTCCTACAAGAGAGAGGTGCTTCGTTTTCCATCTAGCAAGTCTTCTATTGAATTTCTCTTCTAAATGTGCAAAAGTATCTCTAATAACTCTTCCATTAATGGTTGGAACCCCTAAACAAGTACCCAGGTCTTCGGTGCTCTCAAAATCGAGACAAGAGACGACAATGTCACGATCAACTTGGGACATATTCGCAGAGATGGAAACCTTGGATATCATAGTACTAACCTTATCTCCCGAAGCTCGGCAAAAATTATCAAGAACGGTACTAGTAATATGGGCTTGGTTGATATTTTCTTCAGCGAAAAGGACCATATCATCCGCGAAAAATAGATTAGATATCAAAGGGCCATCCTTACAAATTGGGATTGGAAGCCATTTTTTATCCCTTACCTCTTGATCAATTGCTTGTTGAAGTTTCTCGAGACACATCACAAATAAATTAGAAGAGAGTTGATCCCCTTGACGTACTCCTCTAGTAGGCTTGAATTTTTCCGTCGGTAATCCATTCTAGAGAATTTGCATAGACGTAGAAGCGACACACTCCATAATTTTATCAATAAGTAGCGGAGGAAAGCACATATCTTGCAGTTTGGCATATATAAATTGCATTTGAGTCTATCGTACGCTTTTCCGAGGTCGATCTTGATAACCATAAGTCCCGTTTTGCCCCGTTTTTTCTTCATAGTATGAATAGTGTCCTGGAAAACCACAATGTAATCCGTAATTTGCCGACCCGGAACAAAGCCACTCTGATTTTTGGAAATAAGTCGAGGTAGTACCTTTTTTATTCTGTTAGCGATAACTTTACTAACGATCTTATACATTACATTACAAAGGCTAATGGGTTGAATTGTGAGACATGATCCCGACCTGAAACTTTTGGTATAAGAACGATATTGGTATCATTCAAACCTTCAGGCATCTCTTTCCCTTAGAGTGCCTTCATGGCCATTTTACACACATCGTCTTTGACTACGGACTAATGTTTTAGGTAAAAAAGGGCTTGAAATCCGTCCGGACCCGGGACTTTGAGTGAACCCATACGAAACACTACATTCTCTAATTCCGCCAGGGAGTAGTACCGTGTCAGCCATTCCCAGTGATCATTACTGAATTCTTGGAAGATGTCATACGGTATATTAGTATTAATATCATAAGGAGTATCATCCGTATATAATTCTTTATAGTAGTTGATTACAAGCTGTCTGCCTTCATCATTATCTTCTACCCTTTCTCCTTGATCATTGTTTAGAGCTGTAATCCTATTTTTCCAACGCCTAAAGAGAGTATTGACGTGAAAATAAAATGTATTGCGATCCTCGTGCTTAAGAAACTCGATTCTTGATTTTTGATACCAAAGGATTTCCTCTCATGTCAATATATCCTCTAATTATTTCCATAATTTGGACTCTAATTTTAGCATATTAGAAGTCCTCTTAACTGACATTTCTCGTTGGCAACCTTCAAGACGAGCCAATAATTGACATTTTAAACGAAAAATGTTACCAAAAACCTCTTCATTCCATCTTTGTAGCTTTTGTGAAAGGTCTGATAACTGAGTCACGATATTATTAGAGGGACCCCAGCTTTTGGAAACAAACTCTCCAAACTTATCGTGTGTTAACCAGGCCGCCTGGAATCGGAAACGTCTTTGAATTGAATTCAGGGGTATGAAACCATTTGGTGAAATTAGTAACGGGAAGTGACCCGATTAAAAAGCTGGTAAATGCTTCACACTAGCTTCACTAAACTATAAACTTCATTCGCTATTGCATAGAGCTCTATCAAGACGAGCACTTTGTCGGGTAGCTAATGAATTGCCTCTCGCCCAGGTATGCAATGGGCCAGAAAATTCGAGTTCTATTAATTCGTAATTCTCAATCCAATAATTAAAATTCTCACACTGACGAGCCATGTTATGATCTCCCCCATATCTCTCGGTCATGGTTCGAGTTTCGTTAAAATCTTCAGCAACCATCCAAGGATGGTTAATACTTTGGGCATAATTCTCTAGCTCCATCCAGAGTTCTCTACGATTAGTAAGGTTAGGACTAGTATAAACAGCGGAGAAAAACCAAGGAGCCATGCCTCTTCGACTGACTTCTACTGTAACGAACTGATTATGTTTTAATGATAGGGTTAACAGTAACAATATTAGATCGCCGGTATAACCAAATGCCTCAACTGAACCCAATAGTATCCACTCTTTTGTAACCCTCATAACAAAGGACAGTACATAATTTTTCAGCATGCTCTCCATTCATATGGGTTTCCACCAATACAAGGATGAACGGTTTATAGGTTTTGACGACTTCTTTTAGAGCGGTAATTTTATTCTTATTTCCGGTCCCTTGAATATTCCAAACCATACAGGAAATATGAGAAGGAACAGGACACAATCTAGGAATTAACTCTGGCATATGGAAAGGGCAATATTTTAAGGCTGATAGATAAGCACGACTTACTATTGACAGGACATGCTCAATGTTCCATGGAATCGACATCTCTATTAAGAGATCCGCCGGGTCCTGCTTGCTTGTTTTTAACTTGATGTCCATTACTGGACTCTCCATAACCATCACCCCCATAATGGGAGCGAGCATCTCCATCCAAAGTGGCAAAGTTGTGGTGGGGGATTGTCGAGATATGATATATGGGGTGCCAGAGTGAGCACCATTGACTGGTACAGGATTGTTAGTGCGTGCCTAGGTTATCTGGTATAGTCTTAATATGGTCAGTTTTGAATTGACTGGATATTGGGAATATCTCTAAGAACAAGGTTGCTAGAAGAGAAGGAAAAATATTCGTGATTTTCTTTTGGTAAATTTTTCTAGGTCGAATAGTAGTTTGATTTTTAGAAATCTTATTAGTGTTGTTAATGGAATTGGTAGGAATATTAGTAGGGCTACGTGTTTAAATTGGAAGTAAATTTTTTGGTAAATTCTTAGATGTAATAGAAGAGATATTATTGTGGACAGTACTTGGATTTGATAAAAAAAATTAGGAGGGATATTGGGAATATGAGGAGGATTATCTTGAGTGGTAATGGAAACATCGCTGGAATTCTGGTTGACGGTTTCGGAAAGAAGATCAAATCTTGATCCTTGATTTCTATTATTATTCTTCCCATATTTAGGAATTTGAATTAGATCAATTGACGGATTCGTGTTAGGAAACAGAGTCCCTGGTTTGACTGATGTCCGTCTTCTCGAAGGTTTTTCACCATCATCCAATCTCCATAGGTTGGATTGTTTTCAGTATTTTTGTTTAGCAAATCATTCTCCTCATTACTTCGCGTAAGACTGGAAGTGCCTTGTTTCTCTACTAAAGTGAATTCAATATCATCCCCTGATTTCGAACTATTCTTGGGACAATTCTCGACATTGTGTCCTAATTGTCCTCAATTAAAGGAGATCATATGTAATCCCTCATATTGAATACGATAAGTTTTGACCTTCATTTTAAATTGAGACAACAATGGCTTAGCGATATTAAATTCAACACTCATTCGAGTGAATTGACCCCGCTCAGCCAGAGCTGTACTTTTGTCAATACGGATCACCTTCCCTATCCTTGACCTAACCTTCTGTAGAAAAGATTCATTAAAATACTCCACTAGTAGATTAGGAATTCGTATCCATGTTGTTAAATACTGAATTTTATCCTTTGTGGGGGTGAAGTTTTGATCCATTTCCTGATGGTAAGGTAGTGATCGTCTATCATCCACGGTCCTTGAGAAATGACATGCTCATAGTCATGTTTCGATGAAAATCGAGCCACATAATAAGAGCATCCTAAATCTGTGACAGTTAATTTTCCTTTGATCGACCATTTAGCCTGCAGTTTTCTCATTAAATAAATATACCCGATTTGTTTATCGAACATTTTAATAATCAGAGCTCACCTCCATGGTTTTCGGATTGCCTCTTTTTCTTGCCTGGTGAGACGGATATTAGGACATAGATCATCATCTACTTCCGTATCTGACACAGGACCATCATCAGAGTCAGACATAAGATCCTCTATACAGGTAATATCATCCTCATCTAGTATGAAGCTAGCCTCTTTCACCATATCGCTAAACGATTTGGGTGGGTGTGTAGCAACACGTGGGGTCGAAGTAGTATTTGTTGCCGCCATCGTCATGGAATCATCAACGATGGATGTATTTTAATTCCCAGCAAGGAATTCACTAATATGGATCTTCTTTCTCTTAGTTGATTTGGTGAGTGAAGGGAAATCGGATGCAGGGGATTCGAAGGTATAATCTGTAGAAATGGAAACTGAAGAATTTGAAATGATCTCCAGCGGGTGACCATTGAGAAGGTTAAAAATTCAGAGATAATTTTTTAGAGAAATTTTTTTAGAGAGAGACCCAGTTCCTCATGGTGATGAAGGTGTTTTCTTAGGTTATTATACTCATAGCAAGGCATGTAGAGTATATAATAAAAGAACATTATGTGTAGAAGAGAGTATTCATGTTGTCTTTGACGTATCTTATATATTTGATCAATATGAACAATAAGAGCTTGAAGATGATAATGATCCTGATTTTTGGCTTACTCTGTAATACTAAGATTTTCCCTGCCTTTGGTGACTAGACCGAGTAGGACATACTCTGTCAAGTACGTTTGTGTCTGTTTAAGTCAGAGTCTGGAAGTGTGGTACTCGATCGAGTAGATAGGGGACTCGATCGAGTAAGGGTCACTCGATCGAGTAACCTCCTTACTCGATCGAGTAAGTTTATATGCGGGCCGATTATTTTGTTAATAACGCGAGTTTATTAATTAATCACAACCGACGCCTTTTCATTATTTCATAACTCTAAACTTTCACGAAAACCTCTCAAGAGATCTTTGTCTTGTTCATTCGCGTTATTTGAAAATCCCGGAGCTTGAGTCGGTAGTTTTCAACGTCGTTTGCATCATGWTGATCCTTGTCTCGTGGGTAAGATCCTAGTATCGTTTGTATGTTGTTCCATTAATTATGTTTAAACCCTAATTTGGGAGATTTGGGGGTTTAGGGTAGGGATCAGTTTATGATGTGTAGTTATTGATTAATGTTGTAGGTGACGATGTGATACGCTTGTACCATTGTATGATTGGCTGCAGTCATGGTGGAATGCGAAAAGGTAGGGTTTCCCTACTCGGTTATTGTATACATAATTKTAAGATGGTTRGTGTTTGTTTGTTATGCGTTTATGTTGATATTGATGGTATTTGWTAATTGTGTTGTATGACTGTTTGAATGTGATGTGTTATGGTGGATGTGGAGATTGGAGTATGTTTCGAGATGCGTTCTCGGCTGAGTGGAGTCACTTGCGGGAGTGGTTGCACGCCCTTGATTCGCCCTCCGTGGAGCCCGCCACGGGAGGGGATGTGCACATTAATGAACATGGGTTATCGCTCGGTATGATGAGAGGGGATTTGGTGGGTACGGCTGCGGTCCCCCACTGGCAGGGCTACACATCTTGGGTGTGTAGTCAGTGATGTGGAGTTGTGGCGGAGTTGGTGGATTGGGTGTGTGTGTGTGTATGTGTGTGTGTGCATGTGTGTACCTTGTATCGTATTTTGTGTATGCAGTAACTGACCTCGTTTAATTGTTTTAAAAACTGTGGTGATCCATTCGGGGATGGTGAGCAGTTATTGAGCAGGTATGAGATGATGCGCATGGGATAGCTGGGGGAATCACCACGAAGTGTTTAGAAGAGTCTTCCGCTGTGTCTCGAGTTTTGTGTTGCCTTAGTAGTTGTCGCTTGGATCTTTGTATCGTTGCTGTCAGTTTTGGATAATCGGTTGTAACCTTTAAACTATTTATTTAAATGATGTTTCTTTATTGTCTAATGATATACATTGCCTCGGGAAACCGAGATGGTAACACCTTTATACTCGAGGTGGCCTTGGTAAGGCACTTTGGCCTTGGTAAGACTTCTACAGAGCTAGAAGAAGATGAAAATCAAGAGATCGATGGAACGAATGTTGTGAACACTCGCAAACAAAATGAAGTTAGAAATCAAGCAAGAGTTAATGTTGATTCATCTATACCTTCTAAACCTAAAGAATCTTCTAAATATATTCTAGGAAATGAAATTACTGATAAATCAACACAAACTCTAGCTTGAATTCAGGGGGAACACCTGAGGATACCGTTACCTTTGACGTGGATACTGTTACCTCAAGCGAGGATAACGTCACCTCAACTCAGGTTATCGTTGAACAACCCCCTGTTCTTTAAGATAAAGAATTTCCTGAATATGTTTTTAAGCTTGACAAGACAGTTTATGGTTTAAAACAAGCACCACGTTCGTGGTATGATCGTTTGTGACAATTCTTACTTAAAAATGATTTTACAAGAGAATCTTTTGATAAAAAATTTTCTGGAAAAACCAAGGATCTGATATTTTAATTATCCAAGTTTATGTTGATGATATTATTTTTTGTTCCACTAATGAAAAATTGTGTAAGTACTTTTCCGAATTGATGACTTCAGAGTTCGAGATGAGTATGATGGGATAATTAGGGTTCTTCCTAGGTCTACAAATTAAGCAATCTAGGGAAGACATAATGGTACATCAACAAAAATATATTAAGGAGCTACTTAAAAAGTTTGGGATGGAAAAGGCTACAGCTGTATCTACGCCTATGGCTACCAATACGAAATTATGAAAGGATGAGAATGGTAAGTCAGTAGATGAAACACTCTACCGAGGTATGATAGGTTCTCTCCTTTATCTTACAGCTAGTCGTCTTGACATCATGCAGAGCATTTGCGTATATGTACGATTGAAATCTAATCCCGAAGAAGCGCATTTAGTAGCTGTAAAACGTATATTACGTTATTTAGTTGGAACTAGTAAACTATATTTGTTTTATCCTATGTTTGGTAGTTTTGATCTTAAAGGATATTCAGATGATGATTTTGGAGGATGTTCTATAGATAGAAAAAATAACATCTGGAATAGCTACGTTCCTTGATTCTAGCATAATAACGTGGGGATCAAAGAAACAAGGCACAGTTGCATTATCTACAACTGAAAGTGAGTACATTGCATCGTCTTTGGTATGTTCTCAATTACTTTGGCTTAAACAACAATTACGTGATTATGGGGGAGCCTATATCTACCACCGCCCTGCCCCAATGACATTCCTAACGATGAAACCCAAGATTTGGATGAATCCCAGAAACCCTCTTCGAAAAAAGGGAAAGTTGCATCCTCCTTGTCCAATATCGTGGAAGACGAGGAGGAATTTGACGATGATGAAGAAGAAAGGGTCGATAATGTGGATCTTGAGAAAGAAGGCGAGGATCCTTTGCCTAACTCTCAAAAAACACCTTATGAGGAACCACTTCATGACGAGGAGACCAATTAATCTCCTGAGAAAGAATCACCGGCGAAAGAATCCCCTAAATGGAAGTCAAAAGGAATGGGATCTGCCGTCGTCAAGAAAGGAGAGTATCTTTACCTCAAACATCGGCCACCCTAACCGGAAAATGGGATCATGCGACTGTGAAACATTGGATTGAAATCGGTTCTCTTCCACCCACAATCAAGAAGACCTGTGAAAGATTGATCTTCAAAGAGGTTATTCATACCCCTCGGGTATACTCCTCGTCTTGGATTTCTTCTGACCCCGCCTTTTTTCTGGTTTTTAGGAAGCCGTGGTGGCTCAAAGGTGGGAAAACTTAATTCAAATGGAGGAACCGGTGTTTGCTAATGAAGTTATACAATTTTATGTCACCGTTCATGTCAACGCCAACCTGAAGTCTCCAAGTGCCACTATAAATGGTAAGACACTTTCCCTCACTCTGGTTCAATTCGCTAAAATCCTAAATATTGATCATGAGGGATATGATCTTACCCCTGCCAAAAGCACCTGGCCTGTTTTGGAGTATGATTCTCCAATGGACGTTGCCAAAGCCATGAACCCATCCCCCCCTTCCTACCAACCCGTTGACCCAGCCGAACTCCCTGCCCTCGCCAATTTTTTTTTAACCTCCTTAGTCGTACGATCTATCCTTCGAATGATCGTGCTAAATTATCCGTTGCCCAAAAATATCTGGTTTACCATCTTGTTTCCCACCGAAAGATAAACCTCCCTAGCTTTATGTTTAAACATTTTTCCATGATTGAAGCCAAAATTCAGGATCCCTAATATACCAACCAAATCCCCCTACCTTATGGGATGTGGATTTCTATGATGCTTCATTCAAAAGAAGTCTTGGTAAAGGAGAGTGTAGGCTACCGGGGTATGTTTGATAGGATGTCTACGAGAAACTTAGGTAAAATGATACTGAAAACACATAAGGGAAAGTTGTTGACTATTAAAAAGGTTAAGGATAAGGTCATGGAAAAAGGGTCTTCCATCAAATGATTGGCTGATGTTAGTGCTGATGATCATTCTAAGGTGCTTACGACTTTGGTTGCTCTCAAGGAGGATGTGGCATGTCTTAAGGATGATGTAACTTGTCTCAAGGAAGTTCAAACTGAGATGGAGTTCGTCAAAAACACCCTTGACTCACTTCGAGGTAATGTGGATGTTATGGCCAATTTACTTCAAGCCCGCACATTCCATGAAGCAGCTAGTGATGCCTTGGATGATGATGATGATGATGATGACTTGGATGGCATCCGATCCAAGACTCCTCCCCATGATTTTCTCCCTTCCCCAGCTTAAACCAATACTGCCTCTCTTTTGTTTACACCCCCGCCCCTTGCTCACATTCATATTGGTGGTGTACTTTTACAACATGCTTAGCCCTGACGAACTATGTTTGAACCTATGTTTAAGTTGACCTTGGTATTTTGTGAAAGTTTGGTTGTTTTTTTTTTGTCATGTGCCTTGCATGCTTACTTTGTGTCCGAGAATAGCCTCTTACCCATTTGATGATGTCAAGAGGGGGAAAAGGGATAATTTATGTTTCTTACTTGCTTTTGATTAGTTCATATCTCTTTCCTGTTTTCTATTAATATCATGCTTTGTGGTAGATTATCTATGTTAGTATTCTTGTTCTTGGTATTGTTAGTTTCTTAAGTTTTCATTGCCTTAATCCTCATGAACACTTGGATTTTTTTGTTGACTTGACCAACTAAGGGGGAACTATGGGAAACATTAATTTTTTTAGGCTTGTCATCATCAAATGGGGAATTTTTTAGGACCCATTTGATTGATGATGACATGCCTACCTTATTATGTTTCTAAGTGTTCATTTTTAGGACTCCTTAAGCAAGTAATCAATGTTCAAGGTCAAGAATTGTTGATCAAAGTGGCCCAAGAGTTGTGTAGTAATAAGTGTCACTAATGTAAAGGTAAGGGGATGTGATACTAAGCAATAGTCTTAGTAACGGTCTGTTGGATGATTACAAAGCTTCTTTTCTTCTCTTACCTTTTGGAAGGGTATCCTTTTATGTGATTAACTTGGAAAGGTCAAAGTCATTTGTCTTATGTCAAATGTCTTGACCTCAATGACCTCAAACCCTAGTTCTTTCCTTTTATAAAAGGAACACTCTTCCTCATTATCTCTTAAGAAGTTTTTATGAGAATTTTAAAATGTTTTTGCAAAATTGTTTTTAAGAACTCAAAGCATTTCTTTCATTTGAAAAATCTTCTAAGCCTTCAAGTGTCACAGTCTTCACTACTGTTGCTTTAAGTATTGTATTTTCTTTACCTAGAATTGTGTGATCTATAAGTTGTCTTTCTCAATTCTTTTTAAGAATCAGTTTGAGGAAGCTTGATCTTATAAACATTCTAAGTTAGAGTGTCGAGTTCTTAAGACGGAGTAGTCTTTGAACTCTTGTCGCAACCTGAGTAGGTTGTTGGTCCTTTTTATTGTAAGAGTTTTAAGTAGTCGGAGTAGATCACTTAACTAATCAATAAAAAGAAGATTGGACGTAGGCCCTTAGAGTGTTGGCCGAACCAATTCAAAAATCGTTGTGTTGATCTCTCTTTACTTTAAATTTCGCTGCAATTTGTTTACTTGTTCTTCATTTGCGTTTTTCTTCAACAACAGTCTTGAATACTGTTACTTTCGGTTTGTAGCTTTTACCTTACCTGCTAAGATAAATAAGTAACGGTCAGAACAATTGTTGCTTCCAGACTTCAGCACTTCGTTTAAAGCAACGAGATACACATCTAATTACTTGATTTATTTGATGTATCCATTTGTTTCTCACATTGGTATCCAACTTACTTTAAAGTAATAAATATTAAGTTGAAATTTTTAAAAGAGTACCTAATTCACCCCCTCCCCCTCTTAGGTACTTGAAATCCTAAACTCTTCATGAAGTCTAAGGGATCATCATCCTGGATGTTTATAGGCATGGTGATTGTCGAATCGGGGTAAGTTTATCCCAAGAGTGTGACCATACTTAGACTAAGACCGTATATTTATCGTCGTCCTACCCTAGAGATAGGGCAACAGTGATGGGTTACCTTGCCGTTTCGCCTTACCGAGTGATAACTGATTTAATATATTTGTTTAATAAGTTTCCGATTGTTAAATGAGTCGTTTAATTCATTTAATCTGAATTGGTTAATAATATAGAATGAGCTTATAATTTTAATGGTATAATATGTTAATTGGTAAGTTATTTGTTCATTATCGATCCAACTTAATTACTTGGTTGCTTTATCATGATGTATTATGGCTGGGAGGACGTCCGAGTTACTCCCAACTGACGGTGGCTGTCATTCTTATGAATGAAAGGTAATTGATGGTTGATTATTATTATTTGCTGGGGTTGCATCGAGTGAGCTAGCGAGTACCTTTGTGTTAGCGCACTCTAATAGTTTTATTTGGACCCATGTTTTAGACTTTCATTTTATTTCAGTTATAGGGGTATTTATTCCCTATGTACCTTGTATTTTCATTTGAGTACTCAGTTTTTATTTAGTAGCTACCGCGGTGTCAAGGTGTTTCCGCCACCTTGAACTTAATTTATATTCTTATTTTAACGTGGTTGTTCTAAGTACCAACAATTACCACAATTCTCTAAGACACAATTACCCATTCTCATGACATGATGCACTTACCACAATCATTATAAGACTAACCATAATAATGACATATGCAAACATTCATATTATTAAACCGAGTAGGGAAACCCTATCTCGAAGCAACTCCGTAAATAACACGCGAAACCTTAGAATCCGTCCTATATCAAATCACACCCTACATTAGTATACAAATACCATCACAATACATCCTAGCTATAACCTTTTAATAAATGAAATCCTTTATTATTACCCTTTAATAACTCAAATTCCTAATTGTAATTACCTAATTAACAACACCCACAAAACCCTCACATACTAGGGTTTAATTAAGATAAAATACAAAAAGTGAAATCTTTACTTACAAAACAAGATCGGCAAAGAGTGGTGAGGGAGGGTACAAGGTCTTCAAATCTATGTCCAAACTCCATAGAAGGTGGCTAAGGAAGGTTTGAAGAGATATGAGAGAGGTTTTAGGGTTTTAGAGAGAGAAGAAGAAATGAAATTGTTTGTTAAATTATAATCCCGAGTCTTATTTATAACTCCTGCTGACGCAGCTCACTTGATCGAGTACTCCGTACACTCGACCGGGTGCCCCATACTCGGTCGAGTATTGCCTATACTCGGCCGAGTGTGCACTATTCATTCCATTAAAGCTCACACTCGGTCTAATACTCACCTCCTTACTCACGATTAAGCCTCTCACTAAGCCCAAGGGTTCACTCACTATTCTCGAAGCGTCTTTTAGAAGTCTCAATAAAACCGGGTATTACAATCTCCCCCCCTTAAAATGAACTTTGTCCCCGAAGTTCGCGTCAACTTCCTTTTTGCTAACCATTCAGCAAAATCTTATTACCGGCTCTCGTACACTCCCTTTTACCTTCTCCGTCGTCCTTTACACTCTCACAAGATCCCTTCATGTTCTTACCACCATCATCACTGTCACAATCAGTTGTAGTATAACTGACGTATTGTTTCTGAAATTTATGCAAAGTTTCAAGTTTTGTTTTAACATTTATAGGTTTTAATGTAAAGTTTTTGAGCTTATTCACTCGAACATTTTACTCAGAAAAGTTATAATGTAACTTAAAAATAATACATATAAATTCAATTAAATTTGAGTATTGATGTTAAACAATTAAAATGTAACTTCTAAACTTGAAAATGCTCAGAAAAAAACACATAAGCTCGGTTAGATTGAAGATGTTGTACAATGCTATTTTACCGCTAGTTGTATAATTCTTTCTACTTAATTTTTATAAACTTTTCTAAACATAACTAGTAAGATATTAACTGAATTATTAGAGTTGAATTTTTCTGAATTGAATTTTTAAGATCTGAAATTATAGAAAAATGAGTATGAATTAACCTGATTTTTTTTTTACATCCAAACTAAACTTATAAAATATATAGGATTTGAATTTTTTTGAATTGAAGTTATAAATTTTAAACTGGAAAAACAGAATGATTTTTATGTCCAAAATATTCCGCTCATTTCCCAATTAAAACGAGTCCCCTTTTCATTTTATAACCAAAACAAAGCTTGGCGTTGTTGATTATTAAAAATGATATCCATAAAATCAGAAGGCGTGAAAAAGTATAAAGTTGCAGTTGTTGGTAGTGGCAATTGGGGCAGTGTTGCTGCCAAACTTATTGCATCCAACACGCTCAACCACAACAATTTTCATGGTAATTTCATCAATTTCCGTCCATTACTTTTGTTACTATTTGTCAGTTTTACTGATAAAACATTAGTTTAATTTGCTTGTTAATGGTGTAATTCAGATGAAGTTAGGATGTGGGTTTACGATGAAACCTTGCCAAATGGGGAGAAATTGTCCGACGCCATTAATCAAACTAATGTAAGCATTAGCCTTGAGATCACTTCTCTTTTTAATCCAGGATTCAAATTGTTAATGACATTGCATTTCAATGTGAGACTGTAATTTAAGAAATAATTAGGGTTCGAATGTGTGGTAGCATCCACTATGAATTGTTGATTTTATACTAGTCTTTCAATTTCATGTTGAATGAGGGGTGTCCACCGTCAACAACAGTGAGTAATCCCTTCACTGCCGGTCCTCTCACGAAGAGGAAAACGGCTGGCCAACAAGTTAACCATCACACAAAACCCGTTTGGTTTGATGATGAAATGCCTAAAACCATGCTTTGATGAAAATGGTTGTAGGGGAATTTTCATTCATTTTCTATTGCATAAACCTATTTGCAGTGCAAATATTTGGTGTGCTCTGCTATATAATACAAGTAAAAAGTTGCTGCATGCTAGTCCCAACAACCATTTTGAACTAGCTATATTATTGGGAACGAAAATTGAGTGCGCATCCATCGTCTCGTTTCCGCGTCCTATCTTCTGTCTCGCCATGTCTGATTCATGCACATTATCTTTAATCTTAAAAAAGATTGTGTTGTAGATGATGTGTCAAAAAGCTATGCTAATGGGACACAGGTTGTACTATGTGTAAAGTCAGTTGAAGAAGACACCATGTTTAGACGTGGAAATTTCAATATGAACAAAGATATGAGGTTTAGAAATTATAATTACCGAATATAGTAGACAAAAGAACGATCTCAAAGTAAGCAAGTTTAAACACAATTAGCTAAAAAAGAAAAGACGTTAATAATTGGTTAGAGGAAGTAATGGTTTCGGAAATCTTTCATTGCTTGTTTAGTTATTTATCAGTGACTTCCGGAAACTGCCTGGAAAATTGGATTTGCTTAATACCTTTTTATTTGGTGCCATATATTGATCTTTTTCATAGGTAAATGTCAAGTACCTACCCGGTGTTGAGCTTGGAAAAAACGTCATTGCTGATCCAGACCTTGATCATGCTGGTACTCCTATCTTTTTTTGCATGCCCTTTCAATAAATGCAAGCAAGTAACCGAAGAATGCTTGGCCTAGTGGTTAAATACTTAAAAACGAGGTTTTGTGTATACTTAGAGGTGGCAATCGGGTGGGTCGAGTCGGATTCGAGTCTAGTTGTTTTGGGTGCGGGTTATCGTGATGTCGGATTGATTCGAGTCATATGAAATTGCGGGTCAGATCGGTTCCGGTTGGATTATTTTAGGTTATGACTTACTTCGAGTATCGGGTCGGCATGGGGAATCCTGGTAGGGTGATGGTTGTTATCGGTAGGGTTAGTTAGACTAACGATCGTGAATAGTTCATATCGTGTCGAAAGGATTTAATACCAGATCCTATCGGGTTATAACGGGTCAGAACTTGTCCCCCTTTTAGGTCATTCTGTAATATTTTACGATATTTATACATATGTAGCTAGTTACTGAAAAATATATATAATGATATTGTATCTAAAATTTTCAATTCAAGACTAATAACCATTGATTATGAATTTATGAACAAAAAATCTGGATTATATAATATTGAATGTGAAATAACAAAGAAATAAATATTTATATAATTTTGTACTACCAGTTATTTGGACATAAGACTTAAGATAAAATGTAAACCAAAATGTTGAAAATCGAAGATAGGTAGATAATAAAAGGATGTGTGAGAAATATATTTTGACTAGAATTTGAAATCACTAGAACTTAAATTCACCCAAATTCGAATGACTCTAACTATAATTGACCGAACTTAAATTGACCTAAACAAAATTTTACTTGGGAAGTTCATTTGATTTCCTTACTACATTTAGAATGTGGACAGTTAATTAGTGATAAATTAAGATGAAGAAGGAGACAATAGTGTTATGTTTTTTAAACTAGCTAAATGGTAGGTTGAAGAAGAAAATGTAGGCATAAAGCTAGTTAAGTCGGTTGAAGTTAAATTTTACTTAAATTAAGTTAATTTAAGCTTAATTAGCCTAAGTTAATCAAGCAAAGTTAACTTAAATTTAGTTAAGTTGATGCTAGTTTTTAATTTACTTAAGTTCAACTTGATTTAACTCACTTGACTTTAATTGAATTCGGTTTAGTTCCATTTAGCTCAATTAAGTTAAGTTCAAATTAATTTTACTTAATTGAGTTCAATTCAGTTCACTTTAGCTAGAGTTAGTTCAATTCAGTTTAGCTCTTTTAAGAGCGTGCTTCTGGCTTAATTCAGCTATAGAGTTCACTTCAACTACAGTCAGTTCAATTTAGTTCAGTTTARTTCAACAATTCAGTTCAGTTTAACTAAGCTCTATTTCAGTCTAATGCCTTTTGCTAGCTTGAGTAAGCTCAACTCAACTCCTCAACTCGTTTCAGCTCAACTATACTCAAATTAACCCTTACTTCAGCTCCATCCATTTCATTTCAGTTCAGCTCAGCTCAACTAAGCTCCATTAATTTTAGTTTAATTCAGTTTTGCTCAAAGATTAAAACCTAATCAAATAAAGTAGATGAAAGGCGCTGCCAAATAAGGCTAAAAAATGAAAAGTGTATTAATTTCTTATCTAGTTAGTCTTGCGTAAGACGGTCTTACACAATTATAATGCAAAACAAATTCATTTATATTTGATAAAATATATATTAAAAGAATTCATTTTAAAATATTTTTTTTGTAAAAATACAGGAATATTTATAGTTTTTATTCTAATTACCCTTTTTTTTACAAAAAAAAAAAACGTGTTAAGTAGTCAAATATAATGTTAAGTAGACCATGTTTTCCATTTCTATTTCTTTCATGGTGGTTTTGAGTTATGGTTTTTCCCACAACCACATGTTCAAGATTAATAATGCCAATTTTAGAGTTTTTCATGCACAATCAAAACTTCGTGTATTAGGTGTATAAGTTTAACTATATACGCACAATTAAATTGAACGATAAACTTGGTTAAATTTATAGACCAAAGTGTTAGCACTTCCGGACTCGTATATTTAGAGAACATTCACATGTCAAACTATAAAGGAATAAAGTACAAAAATTCTTAATTTGTAAATTTAACGTTAATTGTAATCTTATACACATAGTCTTATTCAGGTATGTATCAGTATTTAGTTAGTCGAGTCTTACTCGGGTCGGGTTCTTTTCCTTGTCGAATTTTATCGGCTTCGGTGTTATCGGGTTCGGGTTATATCGGTTATCGGATGTTATTCAGAATCGGATTATGTTGGATCGGACCAGGTCGGTTTCATGTGTTATAATTTTTTGTATTTTCCGGTGTCAGACGGGTTCGATATCGGGTGAGTCGGATCGGTTTTGTCAAGTCGGGTCGGGTTTTGGCAGATCTAAGTATACTAAGTGCGTACGCACCTCCTAATCTACTAAAAGCTAATAATTTTGGGCATAAACTTATTGATTGCTTCAAGTATGTGAGTTTTTGTGCAGTGAGAGATGCAAATTTGTTGGTTTTTGTGACTCCTCATCAGTTTGTTGAAGATGTTTGTAAGAGGCTTGCGGGAAAGATATGTGGAGATGTGGAAGCCATTTCTTTGATCAAAGGCATGAAGGTCAAAGTGGACGGTCCATGTATGATCTCGTCTGTAATATCTAAGCACCTTAACTGTAGTTGTTGTGTGTTAATGGGGGCAAATATAGCAGATGAGGTAATCAAACATGTTTCTATAGCTAAAGTTAAGCTGAGATTCAAATTTTGGGCTTGTATTAAAAATCACTCTGCCTTATTAATAGATTGCCAAGGAGAACTTCAGTGAAGCAACAATAGGATATAAAGAAAATAGAGAAGTTGGAGAGAGGTGGGCTCGGCTATTTTCTACACCTTATTTTAACGTCACAGCTGTGAGTACTATATTTATGCTTTTCCGCAATTTCTCACAATTTCACACATATTCAGATAATGTGACTCTCAACTTAATTTTCATAATTGGTCGTTCCGAAGCAACCTTTTCGTGCTTTTAAAACAAGGATAAAGCCCCTTCCCCACAATGGGTAGGAACTGTTGAGGCACTTGGTTAATACTTCCGGTGTTGACTTGTAGGAGAGGTTTGTAAATGGAATCATTGTCACAGTTGACTTAATCTGAAACTCTTATTGAGGGGTATAGTATTGAGATCACTGAGCATGTGTGAAATTATTTACCAGAGATATATTATTGAGTCTACTAGAAAGGTCTACGGTTTGATGTTTAGGGGAATATGAATTGTGTTGAACGTGCATCATAAAAATTAGTACTCAGTCAATTCTATACAAGAATACCGATCCAAGAAGTGTCTGTAAATTTAGACATCAGACCTGTAGCGGAAACATATACTGTTCTGGCCTCTGGGTAGGTAATTTTTACAGGGTACTTGTTTGAAAACAGGTCCAGGACATTGAAGGTGTGGAACTGTGTGGTACGCTAAAAAATGTAGTGGCTATTGCTGCAGGTTTGGGTTTCAGCTACTAATATTCTTTTCGAACTTAGAATTTTAACAATTTTCCAATGCAATAAGGAGGTTTCATGCTTTATTTACAGGATTTGTGGATGGATTGGATATGGGAAATAACACAAAAGTAGGTTGGTTTCTCTGTATATAATGTTCTCCGTGCAATTTGATATCTGAGACAATCTTAGTGAAATATGAAAAGGGAAGCAATGATGTTTAATATCTGTTACATAAAATGGAATCTACTAGTCTTTTATCTTTCTAAGCGACAGAACTTGCGTCGCATTAAACCATTGGAGGACTAATAAATGGTGTAGAAATACGTCGGACGCCTTGAACAAATTTAAATGATTAATAATTGCAGCAGTAACATGAGTAAATTATATTTCAGGCTGCTATTATGAGGATTGGATTGAATGAAATGAGGGCTTTCTCTAGACGACTGTACCCGTCAGTTAGGGATGATACATTCTTTGAGAGTTGTGGAGTGGCTGATCTTATTGCTACTTGTTGTAAGAAACCAATCTATGCTTTATTTAGTCAATATGTTAGTTATTTGCATTGTTCAACTTATTAAATCTCTTATACCACAGTTGGAGGAAGAAATAGGAAAGTTGCAGAGGCCTTCGCAACCGGTGGAGGAAAAATGTAATAATTTATTTGTAATTATTATTTTTTAATTTACGTAACAATTATTTGTTGAGGGTTCCCGATGATTGTTGATGTGTTTCTACTCATGTTCAGGCCCTTTGAGGAGTTGGAAGCTCAGATGTTGCAGGGGCAAAAATTGCAGGTACCCTCCGAATTCTTTTTACCCTCTCACTGATTTGTTAATTGGAATGTTCGGTTGTTTAGTTAATGTGATAAAAACCTGTTTATTGAAGCTGTGAAAATCGTGGATAATTATTATTTCTGTCTTGATCTCCGAATCAGAGGTGGCGGCCTTACCTTGGTACTTTTGCCATAAATGTAGCCACTATTGTTCATTTCTGTATCCTTCAAAACCTTAACAAAGCGACTGTCATACATTGCCATTACCTAGATTTAATACTATGGAATTAGCATCTACTGTTCCATGAAACAGGACATGAGAAATGATTGTGATTTCACTGGTAATTTATCAAAAGTGGTTACGAGAAAACGTTGATCGGAATGAACTAATGTCTTAGGAGTTGAGTCGTCTTTTGAGAGGTCTCCATGGCAAATAATATTCTGAGTTTTTTTTTTTTCTAACTCAGGAGTCAGGAGTACTCAATAGGTGTTTTATGTAGACTAAAGCCATATCTTTATTCTGGTTTTGAAGGGTGTCCTCACTGTGAAAGAAGTTTATGAGGTTTTGAGAAGCAACAGATGGCTGGATTCATTCCCCCTTTTCAGTACAATCCATGATATTTGCATTGGTGACAAACCGGTTTCAGCAATAGTACATTTACGATGATATTCAGTCAGGAGAGTCATCACCGTCTTCACGTTAGTGGTTCATGTGAGAACCACTAACTCGATGATAACCTTGAGAACTCCAAATTAAGAAATTTTATTTTTAAAAATAACGACATATTTGGATTCGGCATTGAATTTAATGCCTAGATAACATATTTCATAGTCGAAAAATTATATGTTATTGACGGTAAGTCAGTAATCAAGGCGAAATAGATTTAATTAATTTTCATGCACTTGGTGTTCATTTTCATGTATCTGATAATTTTCATGCATCTAATACTCGTTTTTGTGCATCTAAAGCCAGAGCCTTGAGCCCATGTTATTGTACCATTGAATAATTATAATGATGCTAGTTCATACACACAAAGCTGCCAGATAATCTGATTGATTCTTGCTGGATTATTTTTGATAATGATTATGGTTCTGATCTGATTTTGATGTGGTGATGCCTGCTGGATTTTGATTTTGATTTTGATTTTGATGCCTACTGGATTTGAGCATTGCTGGTTTTTGTTTTGATGATGTACAATATTTAGAATCGTTTAATACAAAGATGTTCTAAAAAAGTGATAAAGAACTGTTCTCGTAAGTAACATTTTCTTAAAAAAAATACAGGAATATTTTAGAATGGGCGTAATGAAGAAGAATCGTTCTCTGTATAAGTAAATAAGAACAGTTCAAATTTTACCGTGCACTTTAGTAGTAAACTACAAGAATGGTTTTTGTGTAGAACTGTACTCGTAGTTTGTCAACTATAGAGAACGGTTAGCTCCGAGCCATACTCTTAAAGAAAATCTCGTGCGCATTTGAACTTTTACGGCAACGTGTTAAATACTCCACAACCATTTTTATAATGAACTATGAGAACTACGACGGAGAGAGAACGTTTCTATGTTATTATTTTAAACGGTTAAAAACCGTACTGATAACCCAAATTCCGCGTAATGGGTGGATTAATATTCACCGAATAAGAGACTACACTATCATCTTTACTCGATTATATTGTACTCTTTGAACGTAAAGCTGATATACTTTGCCGGTTCAGTAATTTTTTTATGAAATGATCATATGATACACAAAGTTTTGTTTACGATGAGCCTCTCAGTTTTAAACTTAAGCCGGGTGAAATAGAAGGGAAAAGACAAAAGTAAAACTCCTAAGAACTATCAAGCAATTGTCTTATCCAGTCATGTGGATGTTATTTGATCCGTTTTAGTCTTAAGACGGATATGCGTGTCGCCGTGTCTTAAGAGAGACAAAACCGTCTCACATAAGTTGCTTACTTTTTATTTTATCTTTTTTCTACGAGTATTTTTTACTTGTATTTCCCGTTTGCGTCATCTAATAATCATCCGGAAGACCGAAACCAAACTTTTTTAATCAGGAACCAAACTTGAATCTCAATGTTTGTTACGTAAGGCCAATAAGTACCATAAGATTTCTGCCGTGCATAAGAAAGTTAAAGCATAGATTTCGTTGGTTTTCTTTTCTTTTCTTTTTTCTTTTTTTTTTTCTTTTTTTAAAAATTCTTGTTTCTGTTTGTTTTCTTTTCTTTATTTTTGGGTTGAAATATAGATTTCGTGATCAAATTAGAATACTGTTAATGTTAATTATCATTCATTAATTCTTATGTAATGTTGTTCCTTTACACATATATGAAGTTTGTGTCAAACACGGTTTTGCAAACATTTTTTTTTATTCAAATGGTATGAATCCATTATCCATGCGTGGTGTGTCCATCACACAGTTAGCTATAGTTGAGATTTGTGAACAAATCAGTACACAACGGCATTACTGCAACTTTCATTTCACTCAATTAATCTTTTAACTGTTTTTAAGCAGTATTGTTTCTTTTAACCTTTAATTTGTTTTTAACTGTTTCCTTTACCATTGTCCCTTGTTTTTCACCGTCTCTTGAATCAAATCTGCAGATGCCATTTTTCACGTGAAAGGATTACTTTGCCTCTAAGGATTTTCCATACGGAGTAGTATTGAACAAAAATACTGAATGATACACAATGATCGAGTAGTAGAATATAAATAATTGCTAAATTGTCACTATTAAACACCTTGCCTATAAAGGCAATAGCTAATTAACCTTGAAAACTTTTATAACTCGATTTTAAGGTGATGTCGATGAAACTTGGTACCATTGCCAAACCAATTATACCTTTCTTAAAGGCATTACCTGAGGAGGTAGTAAGAAAACATGTTTCTTCTACACAATACACACATACACCTTGGATCGGACACAACACAGACTCTACATTTTAGGCTAAGACAAGAAAATGGTTCAAAAACTATTTCTGGTTTGGTAGCCTTAGTACGTAGGGGACCCTTAATTCTAAGGCTTACACATGACGTTTTTGAATGTCATACAGATTTTTTTCTTCTTTAACTTTGGACTCATGTCCAAGCAAGGAAGTTGATTCATATAGCCTTTATTCCCTTTCAAACCCCTATATAAGGGCACAAGAAATGAAAATTTAAAAACACAAAACACAACATATATATATATATATAGTCTTTGTTTCTTATCCCCCAACACAACAAATTAAAAGATCAATAGGAACTTATGGCAACCACCCCTGCAGACCCACGACTATCTGCTGCCCGACAACCTTTGTTGCAGCAGTCATTGAAGCCATCAGAAAGAGGCATGTACTTGCCATTTGACCAGGGCGGCAGAGCATTGCTACCCAGGGGTGCTGATCTTGGCATGCTCGCACCTTCTAGTGCCAGCATGCCATTATTAGTCCCTAGGAGTAATGATCATGGCATGACTTTACCTTCTAATGTAAGCATGCCATTAGTCCCTCGGAGTAATGAACATGGCTTGAGTTTACCTTCCAATGAGCATGGCAGCATGATGCATCCTTATGATGAGGGTAATAAGCCATTGTTGTCATGGGGAAATGAAGGAAGCATCTTCTTGGCGTCTGATGATCATGCCCTTACTAGGCAGATTCAAAAGCTACATAATCCCGATGCTCGTAATGTGGATGCCAGGCCTCTTTTCCAACTTGTTGAGGAAGTCATTCAGCGCGCCACACAATCTATTGAAGGACCTTCTCAGGTAAGTTTAACCGTTGATGCATCTATGAATTCTTTATAGCTCTGCCTATCTTATTTTGTTATGGCTAACACTGCAATTAGTGGACTATACAACCAGTTGTATACATCTGGTAGTATAGATTGGAGTGTGCTAGCATTGTGCTAACAATTTGTTATTTCTTTTCAATAAAAAGGGTATTATTTCAGAGAGGGAGGCTTTGGAGGAAAAGCGGACCTTTCGTGGTCTAGAAGAGGTTCCTGAGCTACCCCTTATTATTGAGCGAATAACCTCTGAGGTCAGCAATACTACATGACAAAGTTTAATTTTACATTTAAGATTTTGTAGATTTAAAAACTATCAGCATTCCATTCAAATGAATCCAAAAAACTGGTACTCGACCTCGACTATGATGCAAAATTAGAACAGCTCATTAATCTGTTTGCGCTTCTAATAATATGAAGTAGCTGACAATTGATGTAATTTATGATTGAATTTTCAGTATGGGTTGTCTAAAAAATATTCTACCCTGTCCAACACACTAACTCAAGGGTTTATTTAGGCTATGCACATTTAAACCCCTACCCTGCCATGGGGATGAGCATCTAGGTAGCACTGAAACAGATACGGACACGCGACACGCGACACAGCATCCCATGAAATTTAGACACGGACACAATATTTGTAACACACTAACTCAAGGGTTTTTAATTTCACCCTTCGCTTCAGTCTAATATACAGAAAATAATTGAATTCTCTCTAAACTTAGTTCACTTCTTTATCTATTTTCTGGAAGTCTGGAACGTATGGAATGAATTTCACCAATTTCAACTACTGCTTATCCAAATTATACCGTAAACAATTTGATGCTTAATTGTAGTTATTTCATTCCATAATATTAGCCTTGTACCAAGTGTGGTTAAAACTAAGAATGATGCAGATGTCATGCAAGATTCTTAGTGGCTGTAACTCACATGACACAACACTGTCAGTGCTTAAGAACTTAGGAAGTTTCTCTTGGGAAGCGAAAGTGGTGCTTACATTAGCTGCCTTTGCTCTCACCTATGGAGACTTCTGGCTCCTTGTTCAAATTTACTCTACCAACTCCCTCGCGAAATCCATGGCACTTATAAAGCGACTACCAACAATTGTGGAGCATGTGGGAAGCTTCAAAAACCAGTTTGAGGCAACTAATAATCTTATTGGAGCAATGCTAGAAACTGTACGATGTATAGTCGAGTTTGGGGAGCTCCCCGCAGTTCACATTCCAGCAGAGGATCCGGAAGTGAAAGCTGCAATGAGTCATTTTCCGATCGCTGTTTACTGGGTCATCAGGAGCGCTATTGCTGCTGCCACCCAAATTACAACATTATCTAGCCGCGGCCTTGAACAGTAAGCCCTAACTTGTCTATTCAATAATCAGATCAAAATTGACAGGCTTCTCAAGTTGAATCCCATTTATTTAGTAACAACTGATAACAGGGGTGATTTGTTTTCATTGTTTTGTAAGAAATTTGGCAGCAATGACAGAAGCAAGGGAACTCTCAAACTGGGCTCACAAGCTTAAAGCTATCACTGAACATCTGAGAAACACACTAACAAACCTGTACAGGATCTTAGGCAAGTGAATATGTTCCCTATTTGTCAATTGTACATCTATTTCCCAAACTTTTAATCTGGTATTTGATACAAGACATTGTGAACTTAAACAGCTGAGCAAAGGGATGTTGATGCCTACAATAGGATCGTGCAAATCATCTACAACGAGATGCACATCGACAACATGAAAGCCATCAAGTGTCTTATTTACCCTGCTGATGATGTACCTCCATTGTATGATGGCCCAACAAAGAAAAGGGTATGTTCTAGAATTGATTGTTACAATCATTTATAATTGGAAACTAATTATGATTAACGCGTCTTTGTTTTGTATTCAAAATGCTAGGTTCACCTTGATGTGTTGAGGAGGAAACATGTATTGCTACTCATATCAGGACTGGATGTGAGTCATGAAGAACTCTATAATCTAGAACAAAGTTACACAGAATCAAGAACACATGCATACGAGATTGTATGGATACCTGTGATAGACCGATCCCAGCAATGGACAGATACAATGCAAATTCAGTTGGAGACATTGCAAAAGTCGATGCCTTGGTACTCTGTCCATCACCCTTCAATTATTTCAAATGCGGCAATACGGTTCGTCAGAAATGATTGGCATTTCAAGGGTAGGCCTATCCTTGTTGTTCTAAGCCCTCAGGGAAAAGTTCTCAATGAAAATGCAATCCATATGATGTGGATTTGGCAAAACCTCGCTTTCGACTTTACTAGTATTAGGGAGGTCCAACTTTGGGAACAAGAAAGATGGAGGCTAGAGCTTCTGGTGGACAACATTGATCCTAGAATTCAAGAATGGGTAACGTTTCAATACCACTTCATCTTATATATGCAAGTTTCTAAGTATTTTGATGAGTATTTCAATCTTTCTAAGCCACTAGTAAATTTTGGTAGAATTAACAATTAAGAAACTGCAAAGTAACCATTAATCCACTACCTGAATTGTCGACTTCTACCATTCAAATCGTTAAAATAACATTACCAGACTTAAGACTACATCAAAGGCTCGGGAAAATGATAGGGTACGTAGGGGAGTCGGATGTACAAGCCTTATATACTCCGTATGTATTACCAATGAATCTGTTTTCAATTTACTAATGATGCAGATTGCATTGACAATCACATAGCTTGACGGCTACTCTTCAATGAATAGAAGCTCTTCCAACTTGATCATTTGGATTAACTGCATCATAATATACCGATAAAAGAATAGGGAGTCATAATCAGCTTTAGTAAAATGTAAAAATGCAAATTCCTTAATAAATAATCTATTTTTTTGCTCTATACTTAAAAAGTTGTAATATTAAACTCAAATAATAAGTCCATCTAACAATAAACTTGCATGAAACAGATTCGCGAAGGGAAGTATATATTCTTGTATGGAGGTGACGACATAGAGTGGATACGGAAGTTCACAACACAAGCACGTTCTGTAGCTCAAGCTTTAAAAATCCCACTTGAGCTTCTATATGTAGGGAGAAGCCATAATAAGGAGCTGGTTCGAAGAGTTTGCGCGATAATAACGGTTGAGCAACTCAGTCACTGCTGGCAAGATCCATCCTGGGTGTGGTACTTCTGGACACGAATTGAAAGCATGATACATTCCAAGGTAAAACTTGAGAGAATCGACAACCATGGAGACATCATACTGCAAGAGATCCAAAGGCTTCATAGCCATGACAAGACCCATGGAGGGTGGGCGTTGCTAGCCAGAGGGTCGACAATTTTGGCCCAAGGCCCCGGAAAAACAGTCTTGATTGCTCTTGAAGAGAGGGACCAATGGAGAGAACCAGGAATTGAACCAGGTTATGTTGACCATTTTCATGGGCGTTATCTGGAGATGTTCCCATGTCATAGGCTTGATTTTCCTGCTAACGTCAAAATTCCGAATTCTATGTTTTGCTCCGATTGTCATCGAAATATGAAGAAGTATCACTCTTTTATCTGCTGTCATGAGGACGCCATTGCTGAAGCTGGAGTTCCATCTAGTGTGGTTCAATATGAAGCTTAAGTTATGGTTTTTATTTACTCTTGGAAGAAAAAAAGCTGATAATAGCTACACTGTTTCAATTTATGTCATTAAGTAAGACTTGTATTTTGGCTTAAGTTTACGCCTCATCAGTTGAACGGTTTTTCTACTCCCGTATAATGTTGAGCTTTAGTTTGCAAACTGCTACTGGTTGATATAATATTAAATATATATGATCTCTATTTAAAAGAATTATATTGCCTGATTAATTCACTTCCTTCTCTTCATACATTTATGCATGGAGGTATTCTTGGTATCACCTTGCTTCCGAGATCCTTTAGCTGACGGACTCGAGACGGGAGCTTATCTAATCATCATTAGCGGGATATGGTTCACATTTGCACACATTTGGGAGTTAAAACCAGCAAAAGTCATAAAATGTACCCAAAGTAGCAAACGCGGGGAAAATACAATGAAATAGCTCGTAAGATCAACTAAAAATCATAGAAATGCGTGCCAAAATAGCAGAATAATCGTATATAAAAGACGCATCTCTTATCCCGGCCGAGATAGGCCTAATCTCAATCGAGATGGATAAGTACCGGTCTAGTTCGACTCTAGATAGTTGTTTGCCTTCACGACTCACTTGTCGTGGTCGGGATGGTTGAGTCCCGGTTAGGATGGTCTTTGTCCCGGGCGGGAAAGCTTGGTCTCAGTTGGGACGCTCCACATATTGGTGTTAAAAATATCACAAATGGAATGACGTCGAAAATTAAGTGGTTTAGCCTTTTTGATCACTCGATTCATAACTTGTGTGGTCGAGGAATGTGGATTCATCCTTGCGGAAATTACCTATATGAGTGTGAAGTGTGGATGCTTAATTGAAAACTTTACGAAAGGCCGATTCTCAAAACACTTATGAGACAATGTTGTAGGAACAAAGTGTTTGTTATAAAATTAGTTGTAGAGTTGTTAAGTCGGTTAGAGGTTTGTTAGCTGTCAATGAGTTGGCAGTCAGTTGTCATTTAGTTGGAGTTTGTTATAAATACTAGAGAAGTTGTAACAAACAATTCATTCAATCATAATATACATTTCACAATTCCTTTCTCATATCTCTCTTCTATCTCTCTCTACAATTCTTCAATAATTTACAAAGTTGATCTTGGCTCCTTTCTGTTCAATTGTCGAATTACAGTGCATATCTTTTGTGTTGTAACATTGATATCAGTTTGGGAACACCCTGGCGCCAAAAACAAGAACCAAAAAAACAGCCATGGACGAATCACAAATGGCAGCGCAATCACAACATACAGAGAAACTGGAGACGCAAATTTCTCAGATGATGGTAATGATGCAGGGTATTCAAGCTTCTTTAAAGGATAGACCCATTCTCCATTCTGCAGAAAAATATCCTCAACATTCTAAAACCCATCCCTCCAGACCTTTAGGGTATACTCCTAAGCTTGAATTTCCAGTTTTTGATGGTTCTAATTCATCTAGGTGGGTTAAGAAATGTGTTAGATATTTCTGTTTGTGTCGAATTCTTGGTGAACGAAAAGTCGATTTAGCCTCTTTGAACATGATTGGTAACCTGTTCTCCTAGGGTTATGATGAAGTTGGACCTGCAAAAAGCTTACGACTCCATTGAATGGAGTTTTCTCCAAGATACGCTCAGTGCCCTGGGGTTCCTGTTCATTACATAAATCTTCTGATGCAATGTGTGACTACAGTCTCTTATTCCATGTCTTTAAATGGCGAAGTGTTCAGTTTCTTCAAGGGGCAGAGGGGTCTTGGACATGGAGGCCTTATGTCTCCTTTGCTGTTCACAATTTGTCTAGAGTATCTTATTAAGATCTTAGCTGTTGTTCAAAAGCACAAGAAATTCTCTTTCCATCTTCTCTGTCAAAGGATTCAGCTGACACATTTGTGCTTTGCAGACAATCTTATCATGTTCTGCAAGGGGATAAAGATTCCATTGATCTTATGATTCACTCATTTGATTATTTCTCTCAGGCTTCTGGACTGGTGATGAATAGGGGAAAGTCAAATATCTATTTTAATGGTACTGAGGAAGGTACTATCAAAGCTGTTGAGCAATCCACTGGTATGACTAGAGGGACTGTTTCTTTTAAATATTTGGGGGTAAATGTATCCCCTAAAAGGCTCTCTATCATGGACTGTAATTGCTTGGTGGATAAGGTGATTTCTAGAATAAGGGGACTTGGTTCTAGAAAGCTCTCTTATGCTGGAAGAATTGTGCTTATTAAATCTGTGCTTAGCAATTTACATAGTTATTGGGCAAGGATTTTTATTCTCCCCAAAACTGTGATTGCTAAGATTGAAAGTTTATGCAGATCCTTCCTTTGGCATGGTAGTGGACAGAAGGATAGCCCTGCTTTAGTGTCTTGGGAGCAGATTTGCAGACCTAAGAAGCAAGGGGGGCTGGGTTTCAGAGACTTGCATGCTTAGAACACTGCAACCATAGGGAAATACGTTTGATGGATAGCAAACAAAGTTGATCATCTTTGGGTCAGGTGGGTTCATGCTGTCTACATCAAATCTATAGTCTGGCATGATTATGAACCTAACGTCAATGCTAGTTGGGCTTGGAAAAAGATTTGCCAGGTCAAATGTAACACCCGCAATTTCCCCATATCATATTTTAAACTATTTTTGTATTTTAATTAAGCTAATAATAATTTAAAACATATTTTGAATAAAAATATGTATTTTTAGCATAAAGTATATAATTATAATATTAGTGTCCATCTTAAGTGTATAGTAGTCTTGAGACATAAATCGTAGTAATTCCGAATCAAATTGAGCTAGTTTGGGCTAATATCTCTTATTGGCCTTATTTTCCACCAAAATCTCCCTAAAACCCTCATAAACTCATCTTCTTCATTTCATTCTCAGCATTCCTTCCATAACAAAAACACCATTGTCACATATCTCAACACCAACATTAAAACTTTCATATCTTCGTCAATACTCAACCAATTCTCTTGATTTTCGCGCCAAATTCTTCCTCTTTTCGTTCCCCTTCCTTAAGTAAGAAAGTTAGCACTTTTCTTGGTAAATCCTTGAACTTGTCTTTCTAAGGTTTGCCAAAACTAACACTTTATCGCCTTTTGTGCTTCTAGGAGTTAATTTGGACGACCCGAAAGCCGACTCCTACATTGTTGACGAGACCATTGAAGATTAGATTGCAAAAGAGGTAATGGTGATAGGTTACTCGACCCTACATCGAATTTATGTGTTTATGTGCTTAAATTTTGGTTTGGTCATGTTGGAAATTGATAAAGTTTCATAATTTGGTGAATGTTATGTATTGGCGATGAAATTTCATGTTTAATTTATGAAGATGGTGATTGAATGAGATGGTTTTATGTCTTATGTGGTAGTTTGCCTCAATTAGTATGTTTGGTGTTATTTGTCTCGGAAATCATGAAATTGTGATGGTTTGATGATCAATTTGGGTGTGGTTGATGTTAGTATGCAATTCTTGTACATTTTATCTTACGCCCCTCTTTGGTTGTTTGCCTAGTGTGGGTTTTCTCTTAGATGTCCGCCTCCTTAGACCGTTTGTCTAATGTGGGGTACTTGGTCNTCTTACGCCCCTCTTTGGTTGTTTGCCTAGTGTGGGTTTTCTCTTAGATGTCCGCCTCCTTAGACCGTTTGTCTAATGTGGGGTACTTGGTCACCGTTTGTGCACGAGTCTTAGATACAACCGTTAGTCGTATGTCGTTCGGGGGAAGTTGTCCTTCGAGAGTCTGGCTAGGTTTAGACTAGGATCGTTTGTCCTACTAAGTGGAATTGAGTCTAGAGTTGTGAGGATATGTTGATGTCTTGAATGTTTGTTCACGGTAAATTCTCATTGGTTCCATAGTTTAGCCTTGTTTGTGGTTCATTGGCATGGATGGTTACCGTTTATACCTTAGTTATTTCGTATCTTATTCCATTGTTATTCGAGTTGATTATGTTGAAACCAATCTTCATTGCTTATTTGAGATGTTGTTCATGTATGTTTCGATGTATTGTGGCTGGGAGAACCTTGAGTTACTCCCCACAGACTGTGCCGTTCATGTTTACATGGATGACAGGTTGGTGATGCAGCTTATCTGGGTTGGATCATGAGTGAGCTAGCGAGCATTAGACCCTTGGACTTAGTTTTGTACTCGACTAGACTTACCACCCTTAGACTTATTTAATTCGTGGGATATCTTTTCCCCATGTTTTTACTATTGGTTTGTATAACTTAA
>VHZZ01004640.1:6169-24062 GCA_009801015.1 Silene noctiflora | reverse complement strand
ACCCTTGGACCTAGTTTTGTACTCGACTAGACTTACCACCCTTAGACTTATTTAATTCGTGGGATATCTTTTCCCCATGTTTTTACTATTGGTTTATATAACTTAATACTTATTATTGTTCTCATTTGACCATAATTATGTTTATGGATTCCCGCTTTCAAACTTAAAGGTTTTAAAAAGATTTAAATTTCGCTGCCCTTTTCGTGTTTGTTTCCGTTACGTTATAGCGGAGGTTCACATCAAAAATATTTTCAAAAACCAGTTAATTAGTGTTAATACTTATACTATTAGCACTGGTTATGCTTGGTTAAAACCAGATACTGAGAAGGTGCAGTGGTTTCCCCTGATGCTTAACAAGTGGATTCAACCAAACCATTCCTTTATCTGGTTGTTAATGGCCCAACAACGATTACATACTCAGGACAGATTGTTCAGAATGAATATAGTGCAGTCCAATGTATGTTTTCAGTGTGGGATGCATGAGTTGAATCATGCTCACTTGTTCTTTGAGTGCATTTATAGCATCAAATGCTTACAGTTGGTTAATTAGTGGTGTAATTTGGACATTCCTGGATAGGACTGTACTAGTTGGTGGGTAAATAGGAGGATGCATGTTGCTTGCAAGAAAAAGATCACTGGCATGCTGATTGCTAATCTGATTTACCAAATTTGCCATTGCGGAAATTTATGCAGAATTGAGGGGTTTGTTCAGACACTAGAAAATGTGTTCAAGCAAATTCAGTCTGAAGTTAGAATGCACATTTCTCAGCTTGATTTAAAGTGTCGAAATGTCAGGGTGATTAATTGGGCTTTAGCTTTATAATTGCTTTAGTTTGGAAATTGATTGTACTTTTGGAATGATCTATTTTGATTAAAGAAAGCTTACATTTTCCCAAAAAAAAAAAACATGATTGGTAAAGCTGAAACATGGATTACTAGTTATCTTTTTGTTCATAAGGGGGTTTTATGGGACAAATTTGTTGTTGATCTGCTAACAATATTTAGGGATGAATCGTCTCATAATATAGTTGAGAAATTTAACAAATTACAACAGTTAGGATCAATTGATACATATATTGATGAATTTGAGGCATTGAAAGGTTTAATGATGCAAAGAAATCCATGTTTATCTGCTGAATATTTCATAGACTGTTTTGTTGGAGGGCTTAAACCATCATTAAAGCCTTTTGTCAAAGCTTCCTTTTGTCAAAGATTTTAAACCCATAACCATGGCTGAAGCCATTGAGTATGCCAGGTTGCTGGAAGAAAACCTTGCTACAACTGTTAAACCTTCACCACATTACCCCAAACCAAATACTGCCTCCTCTTTTGTCTCAAATATTCCATTGAAAACACCTGTCACAACTGTGGGGTCCAAATTTAATCCAAGGACTTTTATTCCTGCTTCAGTTAGAGCTGAAAAATTAGATAAAGGTGAATGATATTATTGTAATAAAACCTATGATAAAAACCATAATTGTCTGTTTAAGAAAACTCAATTGTTCACGGTAGAAATTCTAGGAGAAGATGAGTTAGAGGAGGAGTTGGTGGAATTAGAGAATGGTGATGAGGATGAGCAAACAGGGAATGAGCAAATGTTAAGTGAACCATGTATTTCTATGAATGCACTTTCTGCTAGTCAAAGTTATCAAACTATGATGGTGGTGGGTACATATGCTGGAAGGCAACCCTTGCATATCCTAGTTGATTCAGGCAGTACACACAATTTTATGGACCTGAACTTGGCCAAGAAATTAGGTTGTCAGTTAGACAAGATACCACCCTAGGTTGTGGCAGTGGCTGATGGGCACCACTTGGCCTGTCAGTACATGTGCAAGAACTTCACTTGGGATTTACATGGCAAAGAATTCACTACTTATATGTTATTAATTCCTTTTGGGAGTTGTGACATGGTCTTAGGAGTGCAATGGCTGAGTACTCTAGGCTCTGTTCAATGAGATTTTAACAGATTGGTTATGGAGTTTCAATGAAAGGGTGATTCGGTTAAATTGAAGGGGGTACCAGCAACCCAGTTAAAAGTTCATAAGGGAGAAATTTCAAAGAAACTGGCATCCCAAGCTTCTCAGTTGTGTTTGTTACAATTTATTTCCCCTGACAGTAACTTGGATATGGAGTTTAACCACTTGTCCATGACCACAGACAGTGAACCACACACCCATCCTGAACTTCAGACTCTCTTAACCAAGTATAACAAAGTTTTTGAGGAACCCAAATGTCTTCCTCCATCTAGAGGAGTATTTGATCACAAAATACCATTAGAATCAGAGACAATTCCAGTGATCATTAGGCCATACTGATATCCATTGAAGCAATGAGATATCATTGAGAAATTGGTCGAAGAAATGCTGACAAATGGGATTATTCAGAATAGCAGCAGTCCATTTGCATCACTAGTGGTCTTGGTGGGAAAGAAGGATGGTACTTTGAGGCTTTGTATTTATTATAGAGAACTCAACAAGAGAACTGTCAAAGAGAAATTTCTCATTCCAATAATTGACGAGGTTGATGATGAGCTCTCAAGGGCAAGTATATTCATCAAATTGGATTTAAGGGCTGGTTACCATCAACTTAGGATGAACAAACAAAATGTTTACAAAACATCCTTTAAAACTCATGAGGGCCATTATGAATTCTTGGTAATGCCCTTTGGCTTAACAAATGCACCGGCCTCTTTCTAAGGGTGGATGAACTCTATTTTAAGAAACTATTGAGGAAATGTATACTGGTATTCTTTGATGACATACTAGTCTATAACAGTTCACCAGAAGAGCATTGGAGATATTTGGAGGAAGTTTTTCAGTTAATGCAGCACCATAACATGTCAGCTAAGGCATCAAAATGTTCCTTTGTCATTAAGAAGGTTGAGTATCTGGGTCATTTTATCTCTGGAAATGGAGAGAAATGGAGTTGAGCCTGATCCAAAGAAGATTGAAGCTGTTGCAAAATGGTCTGTTCCTACCTCAGTCAAAGAACTAATGAGCTTCTTAGGTTTGGCTGGGTACTACATAAAATTTATTAAATTTTATGTTGTGATAAGCAAGCCACTCACAGCACTTTTGAAGAAAGAAGCATTCATTTGGAATCCAGAAGCTAATGAAGCTTTTGAAAAATTGAAAGTAGCTTTGACTACTGCTCTAGCTCTGGTCTTACCTAATTTTTCTAAGCAATTGGTTGTGGAAACAGATGTTTCAAATAATGGAATAGGAGCAGTTCTTATTTAGGAGAACCATCCCTTGGCTTACATTAGCAGATCCTTGGGTCTCAGGTGGCAAAAGCTATCTGTATTTGAAAAGGAGTTGTTAGCAATTGTGTTTGCAGTACAAAAATGGGAGCAATACCTCTCAGGTAACCACTTTCTTATCAAAAATGACCAAAGGAGCCTTAAATGGTTATTACAGCAGAAAATTTCTACTCCATTTCAGCAATTCTGGTTGTCCAAGTTGATGGGGGTTTGACTATGAGATACAATACAGAAATGGGAAAGAGAATTTGGTTGCTGATGCTCTATCAAGGGATCAAGGATCAGAAATATTATTGATGGCTATTTCAGTGGTCTCATCTGATCTTAAGCAACTCATCATTAATAGCTACTCAACTGATGTGAACCTTTCTGCCATTATCCAGAAATTAAATCAACAACAAGTTGTGTCCCAATATTCTTTTCAAGATGTTTTCCTTAGAAGGAAAGGGAAGATTGTAGTTAGGGATAAGGTGCAGTTGAAGGACCAGCTATTACAGTGGATTTATGCTTTAGGAGAGGCAGGACACTCTAGGAGAAATATTACTCTAAAGAGAGTAAAAGCTTTGTTTCATTGGAAGGGTATGACAAAAGATGTGGCCAGATTTGTGAGAAAGTGTACAACTTGCCAGGCTGCTAAAGCTGATTGTGCAGCTTATCCAAGCTTGTTACAACCTCTACCAATACCAGAGGAAGTATGGGTGGACATATCCATGGACTTTATAACTGGCCTTCCTAAATCTAATGGAAAGGAGGTCATATTTGTGGTTGTTGACAGGCTAAGCAAGAGTACTCATTTTGTGGCATTAGCTCATCCTTTTACTGTAGTTCAAGTGGCTTAAGCATACTTGGATAACATTTATAAGCTACATGGCTGGCCTAAAAGTACTGTGAGTGACAGGGACTCAGTGTTTCTTAGCCAATTCTGGCAAGGGCTATTTTCTTTGCATGGCACTGAGTTTAGGATTTCTTCAGCTTATCACCCTAAAAAAGATGGGTAGATAGAGGTGGTGAATAGATGTTTGGAAACATACTTGAGATGTGTATGTGGAGATAAACCTAAGGAATGGAGTTTGTGGTTACCATTAGCTAAGTGGTGGTCAAATACTCATTACTGCACTGCTACTGGTCATACCTCATATGAGGTTGTGTATAACCAGACTCCACCTTTACATTTGCCCTATTTACTTGTAGAATCAGAAGTTGAAGCAGTTGACAGATCGTTATAGAAAAGAGAGGAAATGATCTCATTACTTAAACATCACCTCGTGAAGGTACATGCTCGAATGAAACAATTAGCAGATGGTCACAGGACTGATAGGGAATTCTCAGTGGGAGATTGGGTTTGGCTCAAACTTCAACCATATTGGCAGGTGTCTATCCAGCAAAAGGCTAACAAAAAATTAGCTTATAAGTACTCAAGACCATTTCAAGTGGAAGCTAGAATTGGGAAGGTTGCCTACAAACTTAAATTACCTGACTTGGTTTCAAGGATACATGATATTTTTCATGTCTCACAACTGAAGAAATTTATGGGTACACTACCAGTTGCTATACACATTCCTACCTGGCTTCAAGGATAGTCAATAGACACATTCTTATAGCCGGCAGCTATTTTGGAAAGGAGGACAGTTAAATTTCAAAATGGAGCTTAGGTGCAGTACTTAGTTCAATGGCAGGGTTTTGCAGAAGCTACTTGGGAGCCTTCCCTTGCACTTGAAGAGAAGTATCCTACTTTTGATATTATAGGACTTAATAGTTGACTTGAGGACAAGTCAATTTTGATGGGGGAAAGTATGTTGTAGGAACAAAGTGTTTGTTATAAAATTAGTTGTAGAGTTGTTAAGTCGGTTAGAGGTTTGTTAGCTGTCAATGAGCTGGCAGTCAGTTGTCATTTATTTGGAATTTGTTATAAATTCTAGAGAAGTTGTAACAAACAATTCATTCAATCATAATATACATTTCATAATTCCTTTCTCATATCTCTCTTCTATCTCTCTCTGCAATTCTCTATAATTCTTCAATAATTTATAAAGTTGAGCTTGGCTCCTTTGTGTTCAATTGTCGAATTACAGTGCATATCTTTTGTGTTATAATAGACAAGGCGGTGTCCAGGGCCGAAACGTACACAACTAACGATGAGATAAGAGCCTACTTTGTTAGAGGAACAATTTTGTGTTTTCTATTATCATACTTTACACAAAAAGACGACGGTTCAAGGCATCACGTCCACCGATTGGTCGAGTAAATCTGATGGACCTCATTACAAACTTTTCAATGGGTAACACAGACACTGATGCAGTTGTTTTTCAATGGCCTTGTGAAACGTCGTCGACGTTTGTAACAAATCGTCGACATTTTTTAAAAAATAGACGCTCACTACCCTTACTCATTCTCTCTTTACTTTTTTCTCTTCCAAAATCCTCCCAAACAACAAACTTAAATAAAAAAAATTCAAGAATTGTTAATCGGATTCAATGTCAGACAAAAAACCATCTAAATCAATGCCTAGCGACGAATCATCGGTAAGTTAACTACTTAACTAGTAGTGTATGGAATTGTAATTTTTTTCGTTTGAATCGGACATTGCGTAAAATTAGTTGATGCCTAGTGTGAATCGAATTAGTATGTATGAATCGAATTAGTATAAAACGATTTAAAATAAAAATTTTTTTGTATGCAATTGACGTTGAAACAAAACGTCCATAATGGACATAGACAATAAATATTAACGTCCCTAATGGACCTTATCAATTCGACCTACAAGACCAACGTTTATAATGTTGCACTCGTTGAGCTTGTCGGTGTTACACCTTGTGGTTATTCTTTCTTAATTGCTAGTGTGGTGCTTCCTTCTGAGTCGGAAAAAGATTACATGTGGATGTTGGAGAGATTAGGGGAGCTTCTTGAGTGTACGAGTGCATCTGTTTCAGCCTTTGTCACTGATCGGGAGTTGGGGTTAATCACCGCTGTTGAGTCCGTTTATCCTCGCACTCCTCACCTTTTGTGTCATTGGCATTTGAACCATGCAATGGAGAAAAAATCACTCTCAAATAGACATATAGTATGGTATAAAAACATTATAATGGATATTCCAGAAAGCGGTTGGAACCTAGTGATCAATACAACTACCGTGGACGAGTTTCGGAGAGGTTGGGAAACTTTTAGTGATAAGTGGGAAGAGTTGGCGACTTATGCGGTGACAACATGCGGTAAATACACGAAGAAGTGGGTTTTATGCTATTCAAACCGATACTTCCATCTTGGAAACACGGCCACTTCTTGGGTTGAGTCCGCCCATTCACTTTTGAAGGCTTGGTTGAAAAGTGCTAACCTAAACCTTGATATTATGTGGTCCCGTATTCATTCAATGCTCCAAACTCAACACTCCAAAATTAGATATGAGCTAGAACAGTCGAGGAGTAAGCCGCGAATTGGAGATCGTGTATTTTCTTTGTTGCAAGGAAAGGTGTCTATCAAGGCCATTGAGATCATGGAAGCCGAAATTAAGAGAGGGATTGAGCCAGGGATCGGGCTGGAAGACCGATGTGGGTGTGTTTTACGGGTTACTCATGGTCTACCTTGTGCTTGTGAGTTGATTCAATTGCAAAGAAGGGGTAAGAGGGTCCATCTTGATGACATTCACGAGTTTTGGAGGACCTTGGAGTATGACAATGATGAGGCAATGCCCAAGAACAATAGTGATGAGTTGGAGGAGCTCATAGAGGAAGCAAGAGCTAGTGACCCGGCAAAGAGGAGGGTACTCATCGAGAAAATGCGGGAAGGCCTTCATCCGGAAGACGAGGAAGCTAATCCATCTCCTGTTAGAGAAAACCCCAAGGGACGACCTCGAAGTTCTACTCCTCGGAACAGGTCGGGTTTTGAGCATGCAAATAGGAAGCTCGGGACACCTAATACAATTGGAACTCCAAATGTTCAACATACGGTCGGTGATTTTGATCAAGGACCGATAGCTTCACCGTTAGAAATTGGCTACACGAAAGCAAATTAAGGTGAAGCTATCGGTCGTTTTTTATTCATGTGCAGGTAGAGTGATCAACCTCGGCAATGAGAAACTCGACATCATTGATTTTATGATCAATATGTTGCTAATCAACCTGAAGAAATTAAGGTTGTCGACGATCTAGAAGATATGGGATCGACATCTTCATCAGCGGAAGATAATTAAGTTGGATTTTACATTCCAAATTAATTAAGTATGTTTTACTTAAGTTGTAGTTTTTAATTCGTTTAATTATGTTTTAGTTATGTTGTAATATATGTAATTCCGTTAATTATGTACTAATTATGTTGTAAGTTATGTAATTCCGTTAATTATGTACTAATTATGTTGTAAGTTATGTAATCCGTTAGTTATGTACTAATTATGTTGTAATTTATGTAATTCTGTTAATTATATTTTAATTATGTTGTAATTAATGTAATAACCAAACTAAATATCGAAACTAAATAAAATAAATTGAAACAAAAAAAAAAGCGAAAAAAAATAAAATAAAATAAACACCAAACTAAAAAAATCCATACAACGGGATAAAATAAAATAAAAAACAAAATAAAATAAATAAAAGCGAAACAAAATAAAATAAATCGTTCTAATACATAACAATAAGAACAAGTCAATAAAAAACATCCTACACCGGCGAAGCATCATCATCATCATCTTCGCCATCATCGATCCTGGATTACTGCTCCATCTCACCCACTAACGTCTCCACATATTGCCACTTCATCTGCTCGCTAGGCTGTCTCTAGATATGTGCAAAGTGAAGCGTAACAGCTCGGCAAACCTTGGGCTCCTCCGTAATAGGGACAGTCCGAAATTGAGTACGGTGTGTAGGAGGATAGAAGTACGGGTGGGAATTCTTCCCATACCAAATCATGTAGCGCAGATGAGTCTGAAAAGGCATCATGACACGTTCAAACCGGTCTCTTAAAACTAACTAGGCATTCTTGTACCTCCACTCCAAATCAGGAGAGTCTCCATAACACAGCCTATAACCCGAGGTCGGCTTAGTCGGACGATGCTAAACAGTCGGGACACGCATAGGTATCAAGATAGTTTGAATATACCCGTACTGGTGGACACATCGATCAGGCTGGTACGGCTCTACTATATCAAGAAATCTAATCAACCCCAAGTAGAGAGACGTCCTACTAGTCCTATGTGGACCTAAACGGTAAGGGGTCCACGTGCGTGCACCGCCCTAAGCCCGTCCAACCTCTGTCGGTGCTCCTCTAACAATGCCCGATCTCCCTTAAACCTAGGAACCCGTGACCAAGCCTCCACAAGTGGTCTCCCCTCGACATAATATCCGGAGTGTGGTCGGAACGGGAGAAAGTACTTATATATCCAAGCCTGAAGCAACGGTAAACAACTGCTAAGACCGTGGGCCTCGCGTCGTGAAGCCATCCCCAACTGGCGATACAAGTAGGCCAATGTGCCCCCCCCCCCCTAAAGCATACTTGCCAATATCACCGAAATCATCAAACAACGGCAACATACGGGCGATAACCCTATCCCCAGACTTGTCCATAAACAAAGTCTGTCCTAGCAACAACATCATGTAAGCCCTGAGTGAGTCATATTTTTTACCCGACTCCACAACCTTCCTCAACCTCTTAACCAACAATCCACCGCCCTTATAAAGCGATGGTACGACATCACCAACATCCGCTTCGAAAAAGGCAGCCACCTTCCCCATCAAACCGACCTCCTCTTCCCGAGTCATGTCATCCACCCTCACGTCATTCACCCGTATCCCAAAGATCCGCTGAACGTCGTGCAACAAAATAGTAATCTCACCGAAAGGCATATGAACAGTGTTGGTGTCGGACTGCCACCTCTCTACAAAAGCACTAATCATGTTCTCATCCAAACCGGTCGGAATAGAACGCCTCAAATGACCAACCTGTAACACCTCGCTTTATCCAAGAGCCTTAACTAGGCCTTCCTAGATAAATGAGACTATTACCATCTCAGAATGACCGAGGTAGTGAATAACAAAGTAAAACAAACAAAAGTACTTTATATAAATTTGATTAAATTTAAACTTTTAATATTGCAATTACTACGCAGTAGAAATAAATAAAATACATAAAAATAAAGTTGCAGTAGACTAAGTGATCTAGACAGCAACACATCTCATGCCTTGCTTCTCGTAAGCTCCCAAGTCCTTTAACCCAAAAACCTGTCAATCAAACTGCTTCCCAATATTTAGTTCATCATAGGTGTTCACGAATACACGGTCAACCACGAGGTTTAGTAGAATAACAATTACAGGACAAGTAAACACATAATATGAACATGCGAGATAGGATGTGCAAATGCCAATGCCAATTCCACTAAGCTCATAACCCAACCGTCAACCTCAAGTTGAGTAGACACACCAGAGATAGGTCTGCAAAACCAGCCTTGGGCCTTACACCACCACGAAGGTATATAAACGGTGTTTGCCAGTAAGTTTCAAATACGTCACCACGAAGCCTTTTTAAAGACGTCTGCCACATGATAAACCTGAATATAAAATACGTCACCCGAAGGCTCTTACCATCATGTCTTCCAGTAAGTTTATCATATATCAACCAAAGGCTCTTACCATGATGTCTGCCCAAGAAACCTGTCTACTAGAGCATATACTATGCCAATAAATGTAACCATGGTAATAGTAAACCATTAACTAATCACAATAATAAACCAGCCAAAGTTCAACCCACAATATAGAAATCACACAATAAACCAACCAAGGCAATTAATCGAATATTCACAAACCACATACGAATGATAAAATACAATAAGGACACTCCAGTAGAATTGTTATCCTACCTGGCAAGAAATTCCGATAAAGCAAGAAATCCAAATAATGACAAATAGCATCGTCAACCACTCTGTCACCTAAGCAAATAATTATAATAATAATTATAATTACTAATTATTCTAATTTACGAAACAATTAAACTAATTATAAACTAATTAAACTAATTACAACAATACGTAATTTGATATAATTAAATCCCGTGTCAAATTATCCAACAAAACCCATAACCAACACGTGTGTAAACCCCATGTCAAACACCTACATAAACCCATCTCCAAAACTCGTCTAAAAACAATTAGATCCAACTAACCACACCAACAATATACAAATGCTTAAAAGTCACGTGGTATGACAATACCCAATTTTCCCGCCTTCCCGCCACGCCAAACGCATCCCCACAACCCCCGAGAAAAAGCCCAAACCACCCACCTAGCCACGACAGCGTATTCATCCTCATGCTCCACCGTGAGCCACCCCCATACGCTAACCAACGTCATACCAAACACCAGCTGCACCACCACAAGCGGCTACCAAAACCGAAACAATAACGACCTTCAAAACAACAACCCAAAATCCCGACTCGAAACCTAGCTACACGACTTGACACCACCACAACCTAACTCAACTACCACCACCAGCGGCCTAGCCATGGTCCAAGCACCTACCCTAACCACCACACACGACCACCATCTCACATCCTAGTGACACCACCCACGATATTTCAACAACAAACCTGCACACACGGTTTTCAGCCACCACTCACCACTAGCGGCCATCACCTAAAACTATCCCTAACTCCCCTAGCCACGACATTTACGGCCCAGTCACAACCAGACACGACCAACCACCGTCTTAGGACGGTTCCACACACGCACTCCCCTTCCCCTGTTTTCGCATAAAATAACCACCACAGCCACCATCTACCACCGTTAATCACCACAACACCACCAATAGGACCGACTATTACCCAGGAACACAACCCTACCTTTCCTTTGCCACGACGACCAACAACCACGATAAACAACTCGTCTTAAACTTACGACCGAAAACTCGCAACGAAACCAATCCTCTAATTCCGGCCACTGGTGGCCACCACTGACATCAGCACCAGGGTCGATCCACCCCCAGGTACCAGCCCATTCCAACCCAGGTCACAAGGGGTCCACGAAAGGGTCCAAACCCGTGCTCACAACTCACGACACCCATAGCACCACCACCCTTCAACACTCAATTAAACACCTCTATGGCGGTCGTGGGCAGCCCTACTACGGTCAGGTTAGGTCACGGTTGTTCGTAGGCTAGCCTAGGTCAATAACTAGGGTCCAAGGTGAAGCAAATCCGATTAAACAAGTGATTTAAGACGATGTAGTTGAAGCGATATAAAACGACGAAATAATTAAAATTCTAAGACGGTTTGATAACTTACTTGTATGAGGCAAAGTAAGGCTTTATAAAATATGAAAAATACTTTGAAGCTCTTCCTTGAATCATGAAGAAAATAGGTTGTATCGTAAGGTATTTATAGTAGGTTAAAGGAAGAGACTTTGGGAGGAAAGAGAATTTTCATAAGTCTTTTAGGAAATATTATCTATTATAATTTTTAATATTACTAATTTAGAAAATTAATAAATCATAAATACTATTATTAATATTCGGGAATTTCGACCAAGATACAAAATAAGAAGAAAGAGGAATTACAACTATTAAATAAGGATTAAATATAAAATAAGAATTAAATAGAAAATTGAAAAAAAATATAAAATATAAATTAGAATTAATTATAATTAAAGTATTAAAAAATCATGGAATATAAAAGAATATCATTTTATGAAATAATAATAAAATACAAACTATTATAATAATAGTTATAATATAGCTTTGTAAAACAATTCATTTTGAAATACGTTTATAAAGACGTAGTTTGACTTGCATTGACTATACTAAAATACGGGGTATTACAATCTTCCCTCCTTAAAACGAACTTCGTCCCCGAAGTTCACCACACTACCCATAACCAAAGCTAACCTAAGGACTTTCCCAAATCAACATAACTCACTAATAGAAAACCATTAACTGAAACATATACAGTCTATTCTCCTTAAGAAATAGACCGACAAACAATTTGGGAATATTACCAACTCGTAGCACTACAAAAAATCAAAAGTTTTAACTTCCACGTAAGTGTCCACACACAACTAATTGAACGAACTCACCCAACATTCCAAGATTTTCAAATCCTATCCTCCTTAAACAAGGTTACGTCTCCGTAACCTCTATCATCATTCATATCATTAAAAGAACAGGACATACAACATCTAGGAGCAAAGCTAACATTGCTAATAAGTAAATCATGCACATCGCATCATATCACACCATTTCTTTTTCAACACAAGCAAAGCAACAATTGTAATTATGGGTACATGTATTCTCACAGTGTTATAATACAAATAACATACCACATGTGTGAAAACTTAAGCATAGTTAGTATTTTCATATAAAAATTCATGTAGAGCCAAGAATAAATTGACAGTATGCAAACATCAAGGCGCCATTTCGAAATTTCCTCTCAACATGCATAACATATATTATTCCCGCAAGAAAGTAACTATGATAACAATCAATAAAACATACATAGATACCCATTTAAGAGTATATCAATGGTCATGCCACTATCACCGTATAAGAGTATTATAAGTTCACATTCATAAAATTCATGAAGCAATAAAACTATGGTATAAAAATTTAATATAAAACTTATATTTTCAAAATCATAAATCAAGTTGTAACTTTTAAAGATCGTTAATAAATAATCGCTTCACTATTTTATGAGTTATCATACATTTTAGAAAATACAGATAATTAACTATACATAGGAAGAAGAATCAAATCCAAAGCTCAAAAGAATTATTTATGCCAAATTTTACAACTCAATTGGTCGAAACAGAAACTTAATAGCAATTAATCATAAACTTGGTACAACTTGAAAAAATCACCATTAATTAACAACACGTAAGGATTTTACGTGGCTTATCATTTTGGAAACGTAGACAAAAATTTTAAACAGTAAAATTAGAATTATGCATAAAAAGCAAGAACTTTATAAATGACAAATTTTACAAAATCGTTGGTCGAAAACAGAACTGTGCACTGACAATCTGACCACTGTCTATTAAAATATTTATTTCTCCTAAACTATAACTCGAATAGACATGAAACTAGCGGCATTGGAAAGCTAATTCATAATGTTACTACACATAAACATTTTGTACTCAGATAAGAAACAAATTTTAAATGGAAGCTAAAACAATTAGGGGTAACATTCTGCATATCACTAGACATGAATTATTATCTACTTTCACACATTATATGCATCCAACAATTCATAGCATCCAATGAATTAAACTAACATATTTCTACCAATACATATAATTCCAATCAAATCAATATATTCCTAAAGTGGTTCACAAGCTATTCCAAACACTTAAGATTCACACTACACATCCCAAGGCAAATTTCCAATCACATCACAACTAATCTCAACTTCGCATCATGCAACAAGGATAGAAAAATATGTAACTTAAAAGCATCCATAGACCCATATTTAATCAACATGCCTTTTAATAACTCATCTCTAGTTATCCGTCCCCAAGGTGTCTGGTTCAAAATTGAGAGGGCTAGGGTTCGGAGTGAGGGTACCTTTTCATCCTAAGCCAAAAGGGGCACCTAACAGTTTCTACCCGGGTTCATTTTATTAGACACATCCTACATTAATTATTGTTCATTGCTTTAGGCCTGAGGATCGTTCGCTTTGATACCACTTTGTAACACCCTCATTTATCCAAGAGCCTTAACTAGGACTTCCTAGATAAATGAGACTGTTACCATCTCGGAATGACCGAGGTAGTGAATAACAAAGTAAAACAAACCAAAGTACTTTATATAAATCTGAATAAATTTAAACTTTTAATATTAGAATTACTACGCAACGGAAATAAATAAAATACATAAAAATAAAGTTTTAGTTGACTAAGTGATCTAGACAGCAACTACGGTCCAACATCTCATGTCTTGCATCCCGTAAGCTCCCAAGTCCTCTAACCCAAAAACATGTCAATCAAACTGCTCCCCAATATTTGGTTCATCACAGGTGTTCACGAATACACGGTCAACCATGAGATTGACTAGAATAACAATTACAGGACATGTAAACACATAACATGAACACGCGAGATAGGATATGCAAATGCCAATGCCAATTCCACTAAGCTCATAACATAACCCTCAACCTCAAGTTGAGTAGACACACCAGAGACAGGTCTGCAGAACCAGCCTGGGGCCTTACACCACCACGAGGTATATAAACGGTGTTTGCCAGTAAGTTTCAAATACGTCACCACGAAGGCTTTTTAAAGTCGTCTGCCACAGGATAAACCTGAATATAAAATACGTCACCCGAAGTCTCTTACCATGGCGTCTTCTAGAAAGTTTATTATACATCAACCGAAGGCTCTTACCATGATGTCTGCCCAGAATAAACCTGTCTACCGATGCATATATTATGCCAATAAATGCAGCCATGATAATAGTAAACCATTAACTAATCACAATAATAAACCAGCCAAAGTTCAACCCACAATATAGAAACCACACAATAAACCAACCAAGGTAATTAACCGAATATTCACAAAGCACATACGAATGATAAAATATAATAAAGACAGTCCAGTAGAATTGTTATCCTACCTAGAAAGAAATTTCGATAAGCAAGAAATCCAAATAATGACAAATAGCATCGTCAACCACTCCGTCACCTAAACAAATAATTATAATAATATTTATAATTACTAATTATTCTAATTTACGAAACAATTAAACTAATTATAAACTAATTAAACTAATTACAACAATACGTAATTTAATATAATTAAATCCCGTCTCAAATTATCCAACAAAACCCATAACCAACACGTGTGTAAACCCCATGTCAAACACCTACATAAACCCATCTCCAAAACTCGTCTAACAACAATTAGACCCAACTAACCACACCAACAATATACAAATGCTTAAAAGTCACATGCTATGACAATACCCAATTTTCCCGCCTTCCCGCCACGCCAAACGCATCCCCACAACCCCCGACAACAAGCCCAAACCACCCACCTAACCACGACAACTTACTCTTCCTCATGATCCACCGTGAGCCACCCCCATACGCTAACCAATGTCATACCAAACACTAGATGCACCACCACAAGCGGCTACCAAAACCGCAACAATAACGACCATCAAAACAAAACCCAAATCCCGACTAGAAACCTAGCTACACGTTTTGACACCACCACAACCCAACTCAATTACCACCGCCAGCAGCCTACCTATGGTCAAAACACCTGCCCTAACCACCACACACGACCACCATCTCACGTCCTAGTGACACCACCCACGATATTTCAACAAAAAACCTGCACACATGGTTTTCAGCCACCACTGACCAGTAGCAGCCACCAGCTGAAACTCTCACTAACTCCCCTAGCCACGACACTCACGGCCCAGTCACAACCAGACACGACAAACCACTGTCTTAGGACGGTTCCACACGCGCACTCCCCTTGCCCTGTTTACGCGTAAAACAACCACCACAGCCACCATGTACCACCGTTAATCACCGCAACACCACCAATAGGACCGACTACTACCCAGGAACACAACCCTGCCTTTCCCTTGCCACGACGACCAACAACCACGATAAACAACTCGTCTTAAACTAACGACCGAAAACTTGCAACGAAACCAATCGTCTAATTTCAGCCACCAGTGGCCACCACTGACATCAGCACCAGGGTCGACCCAACCCCCAGGTACCAGCCCATACCAACCCAGGTCACGAGGGGTCCTCGAAAGGGTCCAAACCCGTGCTCACAACTCACGACACCCATAGCACCACCACCCTTCAACACTCAATTAAACACCCCTATGGCGTTTGTTGGCAGCCCTACTACGGTCAGGGTAGGTCACGGTGGTTCTTAGTCTAGCCTAGGTCAATAACGACAGTCCAAGGTCAAGCAAAGCCGATTAAACAAGTGATTTAAGACGATGTAGTTGAAGCGATATAAAACGACGAAATAATTAAAATTCTAAGATGGTTTGATAACTTACTCTTATGAGGCAAAGTAGGACTTTATAAAATCTGAAAAATACTTTGAAGCTCTTCCTTGAATTATGAATAAAATAGGTTATCGTAAGGTATTTCTAGCGGGTTAAAGGAAGAGAGTTTGGGAGGAAATAGAATTTCCATAAGTCTTCTAGGAAATATTATCTATTATAATTATTAATATTACTAATTTATAAAATTAATAAATCATAAATACTATTATTAATATTCGGGAATTTCGACCAAGATACAAAATAANACATATATTATTCCCGCAAGAAAGTAACTATGATAACAATCAATAAAACATACATAGATACCCATTTAAGAGTATATCAATGGTCATGCCACTATTACCATATAAGAGTATTATAAGTTCAAATTCATAAAATTCATGAAGCAATAAAACTATGGTATAAAAATTTAATATAAAACTTACATTTTCAAAATCATAAATCATGCTGTAATTATCAAAGATCGTCAATAAATAATCGCTTCACTATTTTGTGAGTTATCATACTTTTTAGAAAATACAGATAATTAACTATACATAGAAAGAAGAATCAAATTCAAAGCTCAAAAGAATTATTTATGCCGAATTTTACAACTCAATTGGTCCAAATAGAAACTTAACAGCAATTAATGGTGCAACTTGCAAAAATCACCATTAATTAACAACACGTCAAGATTTTACGTGGCTTATCATTTTGGAAACGTAGACAAAAATTTTAAACATTAAAATTGGAATTATGCATGAAAAGCATGTACGTTATAAATGACAAATTTTACAAAATGGTTGGTCGAAAACAGTGCTGGAAGTCTCATTTTAACATATCACATATGTTGGTTTAAAGTTTTAGTCATAAAAACTTAAAGATCTTATGCATGCAAAATATAATAAAAATAATTTCTTACATATACAAAATGGACNGAACTTTGTCCCCGAAGTTCACCACACTACACATAACCAAAGCTAACCTAAGGTCTTTCCCATGACAAAATGCTACATAAAATAGCGAGTAATACATCCTACCTCCCTTAAAACGAACTTCGTCCTGAAGTCTAACTTAAACCAACATAACTTACTTATAGAAAACCATTAATTGAAACATATGCAGTCTATTCTCCTTTAAATAAACAGACTGACAAACAATTTGGGAATATTACCAACTCGTAGCACTACACAAAATCAAAATTTCCAACTTCCACGTAAGTGTCCACACACAACTAATTGAACGAACTCACCCAACATTCCAAGATTTTCCAATCCTATCCTCCTTAAACAAGGTTACGTCTCCGTAACCTTCATCATCATTCATATCATTACAAGAACATGAAATACAACATCTAGGAGCAAAGCTAACATTGCTAATAAGTAAATCATGCACAGCATATCACACCATTTCTTTTTCAACACAACCAAAGCAACAATTATAATTATGGGTACACGTAATCTCACAAAAGGCGTTATAACACAAATAGCATACAACATGTGTGAAAACTTAAGCATAGTTAGTATTTTCATATAAACATTCATGTAGAGACAAGAATAAATTGACAGTATGCAAACATCAAGGCGCCATTTCGAAATTTCTTACCAACATGCATAACATATATTATTCCCGCAAGAAAGTAACTATGATA
>VHZZ01004639.1:51605-68020 GCA_009801015.1 Silene noctiflora | reverse complement strand
ATCCCTAGACCTTTTAATATTATTGAATTCGTCTTTATTTATCTTATAGCTAAATCAAACAAACCTTCAAGAACACTATTACCCTTAAGACAAATTACTACATTAGCAAATAGATTATTACCGCCTCTTTTTGGATTCAACCTTGACTTACCGCTAGCTATTTGTTAGTAGTATCTTAGGATTATTTTGATATAGGTCATACGACTAAACCCTTATCAGTTTATATATACCATGATCGGGATTTGGGCCGCGCCACAGACTTGGAGTCGAGTATATAGTTACTAGGTATATGATTTAGACCTAGTCGAGTTGTATTTCATTATTTGTATATTGTATATTGCTTTCGTGTAAATCTTTAACATTATTTTTTTTAATAAAATGTTCTTTGATTAGAGTTTTGGAATCACTACCTCGGGAACCGAGGTGCTAACCCTTCAATTGTGTGTGGCTGGATAATTGGGGTGTTACAAACGCCGCCACTGACAATCAAACTCATCGTCTTGGACCATGACAGACGTGCAGAGTCAATGTCCATGGCCACACAAGACGTGCAACTTCATTGTCTGTCCCCATACAAGGCGTTGGGATTCAAAGTCTTGCTCCCTCCCAGACGTTGAATTCTAACGTCTCTATTCCATTAAACCCGACATCCCCCTCATCAACAACAACAAATGCTTTGACAACAATAACAACAACAACAACAACAAATCCGACAATAATTAAACAAGAATCAAGTACGAATTGAGAATGAAGATAATTGAAACCGAATTGCGAAAATAAAAGAATTCATACAAATGTAATTGAGAAGAGAAGAGAAACGAGAATGAAGAAGAAGAAATCATACAAATCAAGACAAGCAAACATTAATAACCTAATTAAAATCAATTTATACAAACTTTAATCATAAACTAATTCAAAAGAAAATTTTTGCACTTACTTGAGAATAAGAATGAAATTGAGAAGAGAATCGAGAAAAGTCAGTGTTGCGGTGGTGCATTGTGTTGCTGCGCTGGTGGTAAAGGTGGTGAGCGGCGGTGGTGGTGGTGCGGCGGCGGTGTGGTGCAATGGGATAAGGGTGAGTAAGAGAGAGTAGAGTTAGAGAGAATGAAAGAGTATGTTGGTCTTTTCTTTAAAAAGCGTCGACGATTCGTTTTAAAACGTCAACGACGTTTCGCAAGTCGGAAGAATATTAATTTCTACGTATGGAATTAGCACGTGTAATTGATCATGTTTCTTGAGATACGATCACAATAAATTTATGGTGACATTATTTACAATTTGAAACAAAAATTGTAATTGTAGGAAATATGAACTTATCTAACTAACCGAATTGAAACGTCATGTAAGAATACTGCCTTAAGTCAGTTAGACCCCCTACAGTGGTATTCCCAGGTTCTTTGATCACCGACTCCAGAGGTAATGCCTCATTCTCTACTATGGCGCACTCCAAAGAGTGAAATGGGAAGTGTTGTCAGAATTTAGAAAGGAGAATATATAAAAGTTATTTTTTATGTAATTTCTGTGTGTATAAAACTGAGAAAGTGAGAGGATTTTATAGCGGTTAGAAGACTCTAATAGTCACTTACTCACATAAAAATACCAGAATCAATTGTAATAAAACTAATAGTAAATGGACTAAATGGTAATAAATCGAATATTGAGTGCAGATTTTATTGGTGGTAATAAATGGTACATATTGTTGGTGATTTAATTTAAGTGAATCACCAGATTCATTTGAGTATAATCGGGATTCGGTCAAAGCCAAATAAACTTAATTAGATTGTTATAGTGTAGGTAAAGGATGTGGAGTACACGCTCACATAAAAGAGTATTGAGTTTGCGGTTTTTTAGATAAGTCAAAAGGTAAAAGAATATGAATTGTTGTGGCCCCAATCGGGGTTGGTGCATATTGTATACTTAGCCAAATTTGGCTGCCTTTCTTGAGCATGTGTCACGATCCTGATCGGGGGTGTCATGGTTGTTTTTTGTGCGCAGTTTTAATTTTAACGCTGATATATTTTTCAATGAGTACCCGTTTACACTTATTGAAAAGGTGTCTTTCGGATAATAACTAATTATTTTCCATAAATGATGCATGAGAAATGAGAATACATGTATATATATACTTGATTATGCATGAATGAAAAATTATGAGAAAAATTAAAATTTTCGAGTTTGAAAGAACAAACAAATTACAAAACTTCCTTTGTATTATCTTGATTCTATTTGTGTAGAACGAGAGGGAATCGATATTCTTATCCTGCGAGAGATTTTGTGTAACCCCGAGACAAACTTTAGGGTCGAAATACTCTATAAGGAAAGCGATTCGTGATTCTATCGTTATCGAAGTTTTTCATTTGCAATTAGCGGTGGACGGAGTATAACCACCGCATAATTTTTCATAACACATACGGTGTAAATTCATAATCTATTAAATTAGTAAATTATACTTCGTAGTACCTATATTATTACTTTTGATATTATTTTTACTTAAAAATGTAAAATTAGCACGCAATAAATTTATGGTGAAATCGTCTATCTAAGCCTACCCTACACTTTCCTCATCATTTTATCAGTTTTGTTCAAGGAGACGACGGGAGGCTGAACATCCTGGGGGTGTCAGAGGACATCAGAGAACACAGCAGCAAGGCGCCAGGTCGGTTTGACGGTTTGGATTCTCAAAGGCCAAAACATTGCATTACATTACATGCAACAACGTCACCTCATCATCAAAATATAAGACTTTAAATTTCTTACCTTATTGGATTTTTTTTGTTTTTTGTAGTCTTGCTGTTCCTTTGCCCATATTTTCCCAATAAAAAAGTCAAACTTGCGCATCAAGTAGCGTAGAATTTAGAGGCACCCAATCCCATGATTTGGGTATTGGGTAAAAGGGTAGGAGTTAGGGCAGCACTTGATGAAAAGCCTTTGAAAAAATATGAGTGTGAGACCAAATAAAGCATTTACTTCACCACACACACTCTCAAACAATTGTATGACACAATGTAAGGACTTGCACACGTTTGTCTATTTATTAAGTGTGTACTATGTATGTTGTATTATGTGCCTAGATTTGTATTGACATCATCCACAATCTATGCTCATACTCCACAACACACATGCTATGAGTTTATGATTATCCCTATTTATTGAATAAATATAGATGAGACTTGAGTGTAAGGTAAACCATTTTTCTTGTCGAGCTTGACTGAATTTTAATTATTTTGAAATACGATTGTTGACTGAATTTTAATTATTTTGAAATACGATTGTTGATGATATTACGAAATTTGAAATGTAGGCTTATAAAATTAAGTTGTATCAACTTGATTGTAAATAACTTTCCGGTGGTTAACATGTTCATTCTGGCTTCATTTCAGCCAATTTTAGTTTAGTTCAGCTCAACTTCATCCAGTTCCGTGTAATTTAGTTCAGTTCACCTCTATTCAATTTAACTCTTATTTCAACCCTATTCAATTCAGCTAAGCTCAATGCAGTTTAGTTCAACTCAGCGACATTCAGTTCAGTTCATATCAACTATTTCCAACCAAAAAGAACGGGTTCAAGTGCTAGCTTACTTGGAAACCTTGTGTCCATCCTAATCATGGTTTTAAATCTCGGTATCGGTCGTAGTCGCGGTATCGGTATAATCGGTCCTTAATCGGTCATCACGGACGGTTCGCGGTGAATCTCGGTGATTTCTCGGGCGATATCTTGTATCAGTAGAGTGAAATTCCGATACAACTCGGCAGAGATTTTGAACCCTGATCCTAGTTAATGTTTTAAGGGCCACGTCAATTTCTATATGGTAAAAGTTCCCTAGAAATCATCTCGTAGTAAATTGTAAATGTTAGTTTTAGTTGATAAACTCCCGTTAAACACACAACCTATAGTCTAGTTTCTATTATCGATATAGGTGTTGTATTTAGCGAGAGTATATCATCTAAAATTGACGTTGTCTAACCATTAAGGAGAGTTTACTCTCTTGAACATTTATTTACATAATATTATTCACCAAAGCATGCATAGTGATCATGATTTTACCAATTGGGTCACAAGCATCACTACTCACTAGTTGTGCAAGTTTACTCAAGCATAGTTATAAGTTATAACTCCAACATATAATTTAGATGTACAAATGTACAATGATGTATAGGGTTCTGTAGAAATTGAGTAGTATGTAGAAGTACACAAATAATTGCCTTGCAATCAGTGATGGTTGAAATTGTAGTGTAAATGACATTAAAAGATGAGAGCATGAAGTCTGGGGAGAAAGTTGAAGTCTAATACAAACATAGGGAATCATATCTACATAGGGGAACCTCTTCTCACTACTTTTTATTCAATTTCACCACACCCATCTTTTTATCACTTTGTCCTCCACACGCAAACTCAACATCCCTTTACCTTCTCATTCATTTGCGCAATTGAGTACATTTTGATCCAATTTCTATAGGAAAATGATAGTTCTTGTTCCTTGCCCCTTTGTTTTCCATGCCTTTAGCTACTTGACAACAACATCACTCACTGCCTTTCTTCTGAGACGATTATGAATGTCTCAAATTAATAAAAATATATTTATCTCGAGAATCAAGTTAATTAATTAGCACTAAGATTATGAATCTCAACCAATGAAATGATCCAATTATTTGTAATAGCAAAATGCATAACATCATTTCCAAACTGAAATCCAGAAAATTAGTTTAATTTGAAATGCACTGCATATCATAGGCTCATCTCAAATCTTACTTGCTTTGATTTAATATCCTATATTATCCATTCGAATGAATTATTTTATACATAATTTCGTCAACGAGTTCTCACATATTCTAAAACATTGTATACAATTCATCAAAATGAAGTAGGAAGTCATCAAAATGATAGTTCTAGTTCCTGCTCCATTGTTTTCCATGCCTTTAGCTACTTAACAACAATATCACTCAGTGACTTTCTTCTAGGACGATATATCGAGCAGAAAATATACATAGCGTAATCATATGTTAAATAATCAAAGACTCTGTTTATGAATGTCTCATTGACAAAAATTATTTCGAGAATCAAGTTAGCACTAAGATTACGATTGTCAACCAATCAAATGAATCAATTTGCAATAACGAAATGCAAAATATCGTTTCCAAAACTCAAATTGGGAAAATTGATTTTAGTTGGACCTGAACTAAACGTTATAAAATTTCAACTTATTCTGATTTATAATCTTACTTTCTCTATTAAAACGAGTTATACTATTTCAAATGTTCCTTACATATTCTTAAAAATCGTATAAAATACACCAAAATAGAGAGTATATTGCAAGGTATTTCAAGTAGTCATCATGAATTGATATAATTACTCAAATGGCAAACAAAATTAGATGAAATGGCAACGTTCAAAGTCACGCTAACTCAAGAGTATGTAGGGTATAAAGTAGTGGTGAAGTCAGTGGTGATATGATACGCAAAAGGTGTGGCAGGGACACGCACTACTTTTTGGCCTTGCTTACACCGTGTGTGTGTGTAGCTAGCTCTAAGTACACGCACGTACATGATTCTTAAAAGTGCTTACTATATTCATGGATTTAGTAATTGTCAGAATTACATAGGTTTCCTTACAAATCTCCTCTTTCTCACTCTCTTCTCTAATCCACTTAATGTTCATCACTTGACCATTGAGTGAATGTCACAATACTCTTCACAGTCCTAGTGATAAATTAGTTTTACACCCGTGTAAAATTACATGGAATTACTACTCATAACTGTATAATCTATATTTAACTAAATAATAAAATTTCTAAGGGCAATACCTTTCATCAAATAGAATTTACAAACAATAGAAAACATCTACTCCCTCCGATCCACACCAATGGTAACATGGACCCACATTTCTCCTCACAAAAAGTGGGTCCATGTTACCATTGGTGTGGATCGGAGGGAGTAATAAATTAGATGTTACTAAAAATGATAATAATCATGATGTTTATGATCTTTTGTGAAGGTGGTATTGTTTTTTTACTAATTATTTGACGTATTTTCGCAATATGTTTTACTACTAACAGAATAAAAACTTCTCTTATTTTTTATTTCTCGCCTAAATAATATTTACTCACAATTGGGCTCATTTCTAAACCCTACATTGTAATTAAATAATGGACTAGTAATTGGTGCTCCACTATCCTCTCTTTTTCCACTAGCCTATCTTATGAGTATACATAAATTTTTTTCACATTATTAAATTAGTGTATATCTTCGCATTTTTCCTTTACATTTGTTATTTCATATGTTTTAACAAAAATTACACTAAAAGTTATACACTTCACTAAAATATTTTATATGGATAAAAAATGATCATGTGTTATTAGGTGGCAATCTTATTTATAGTTAATAACTTTTCTATTAAAAAATTTTAGTTCAACTCTTAATTTCATTCAGGCTAAAAATGTCTAATTTCATCTCTTTTACCTTTTATTACTACACATTATTAAAAAGAAAAAAAAAAGTTGCAGTCAATTTAATTGTTAAAATCTCTATAAAAAACGATCTAAAAAACCGCGATTTTCCACGGGATCTGCACTAGTTTGAATTAATTAAGAAACGAACTTAGATAAAATATTTTCTAAAATCATATGATAAACTTAAAACCTAAACAATCATCAATTGCTAATTTAAATGCTAAAAAAATACCTTCAAATTATGTTTTGCAAGTTGGGATAACCGGCTCCACCAAAGAGAAATGGTCAAAAAGATTTTTATTTAGTGGTGACGTAGCTTAATTAGGAGAATGTAGGAAATGTTCCTCTTTAATGAAATTTTTTCTAAATGATGTTAAAAAGAAAAAGTAATTCTTGTTTTAGGCTTAGAAGTAAACTATTTCTCATTTAGAGGTTCACGTAAGTATGGATTTTATACGAACCTAAGGGGCCTAGACTCGTTATCTCGTATGACGGTTTTTTGGGCTTTGTTTTTTTAGCATAAAGTTGTCATCCCCAATGGCGGTTTTATGATAGAATTGTCGCTATGCCCAACAACGGCTTTGAGTTCAGTAAAAGCATATTATGTACAAGTGAAGAAAAATATTATACAATAAATCCGCCATGCCCAATGGCGGTTTTGTGTTAGACATGTCATGTCCAATGGCAACTTTATGCCACTTAGGTTCATACAAAAACATGCCTACGTGAACTCCTAAATAAGAAATAATTTATTCCCAATTTAAAACGAAAAATTCCTCTTTAATAGAAGCAGGATGTAAAAGAGGAAAGAGTATTTCTTACAATGGATCATATACTTATAATCTTATTCATCTTGATAATATAATCCCCCTTATACTAAAAGAATAAGAGATTCTAAAATTTTCCCGCCTAAATGAATTACTCTATATTTTTTTTTGGGCTTTGGACTTTATTAAATATATCTATAATTTGGCCATACTAATTAATTTCATACAATAAATAATTCTATGATATTTTAAAAGGGGATAATATTTTTTTAATTTGTATAAATATATTAATAGAATGTTCTTATTTTGTTACATAAATAAAATTGCATTATTTATACGTATGATGTGATAAAATTATTTTACTACTATTATTTTTAAAAATAAACTTGATGACCACGAACATTGTTTTAGCAAACACGCACTTTCTAATTAATTCTATAATTTTGTCTTTTGATACAAACGTACTACAAGTTAAGAGTATTCATAAATTGTTTACTTCTAAAACGAAAAGTTTACGTATGATATATTTTTTCTTATACTTTAACTTAATACTTATACAGTTAATATACTCAATACTATGTAAACATTTAAATTTGGTTAATTTTTCAATTTAACATATACATAAGTATTTTTTGTTACAATACATATCTTCTGATTGTATTATTAAGGTCATTACTCATTACTTAACGTTTATATATGGAGTAAAAGTGTTTGAACTTTCTCTTTTGTACATTCGAATACAAAACAACTAATAGTAAATTTTATAATTATATTTAAAGGGAAGTTAAATTTTATAATTATACTTAAATGGCTATGGCAACTTAACAAGCAACAAGGTTCTATCTAGACACACTGGATGATCAAATATTACTTGAGGGATTGCACTATCTGGGAACTGCCCATCAAAGGCTCTTTCTTTGAAAGCATTCGAAGTATTCTGCAGGTCATAGATGAATGTATCTTGCAACTGGGCAGTGTGCAAGATGTAAAGAACTTGACTCAGAAGTGCACATTTCATAGGAAATTCTCTGTTAAAGCTTCATATAATGCTCTAAAGCCAAAGGGGACTACCAATGCCTACTTCAAAGCAATTTAAAAAGGACACTTCCTACCCAGACAAAAAAATAACTCTTATGTTAGCAGCTCAAAAGAAACTAGCCACAACTGACCTATTGCAGAAACGAGGGATTCCTCTAGTAAATCGCTGCTATTTGTGCAAGCAACAACCAGAAACCGCCATACATCTTTTTTTTCATTGCTCCTTCACTAAAGCTATCTTGTCCCACATCAAATGTTGGGTAGGGATACAATCTACAGACATTGAACTATACTCCCTGCCTGTTCGTGCTGGCAAGATGGAGGATGAACCACTGGAAGCACCAGTGGACCAAGTGTGCCATAGCATGCCTAGTATACAGTATTTGGTCTGAAAGGAATAGGTGTGTCTTTGAAGATCAGGAAAGGCCCATTACACAGCTTTGTAGAGAGGTCCAATTTACTACGTGCGCTGTTTTACTGAGTCGTGCTAGCATTCCCATGTATGATATATTAGTTGAGAGTCTTAGCACCTAGTCAAGTATTTGATTGGATGTTGCTTGCTAGTGGCTATCCCTTTGTAAGAAACCATGTACTTTCTTTTTGAAAATATATGGAAATTCCCTTGTTGCAAAAAAAAAAAAGAAATTAAACATCAGTAGTATAATTGTTAAATTCTGTAACATTCCAATCTACAAAAATCGCGCATTCGCGCGGGATCTACACTAGCAAACTCTATTAACCTACTAATTTTCGATCCTCATCTTGGTAACAATGCAAATATTATTATTCCACAAGATCATATGTGATATTTTATAATATCATATGGTATTAATTATTTCATATACCATATTTCTTCTCATCGCCCTCAAACTCATGATAATTTGTTAAAATTTTTATGAGTTTGCAAAATAAGAAAAATCAATCTTGATCATCTTCTTCGTCTTTAATAATCTTGTTAGTCTTTGCAAGGACTAAACCAAATGAAATCAGCAACAAGTTGATCTATTATATACTTTATATACGATTATGTATAGTACTCATCAGACAGTTTCTGTTTGTACAAGGACAAGGACGTTATGCTTTTTGAATTTGTCAAATATTAGATAATTTGGTAGGAACGCTAATTATTCGAACCTAGCAAATAGCAAATAATATATTATTCGTTAATTTTGATATTTGGAAAACGTTAAGTTTTCGAACTCCAAATAGATTAGGTACACCGTTATGTGCATGTTAAACAAAGGGGCTAAGTACACAACATGTGTACTTAGGGCATCCACAATAGATAAACCCATTTTGAGGTTTGTCAAATGCCAAATCATCAAAAACACAAACCTTTTTACAACAAACCTTTTACCAACAATAAGCAAGCTTCTTTAAGGTTTATACAAAGGACTCACCCTCTCTCTTACCTCTCTCCACAAACCGCTATACTACATAGTAACCCTTCTTAACTACAAACCTCAACACCTATCTCTAGCAATAGGGGGTTTGTTGACAAACCTCAAAAATAGAGAACATATCATCTTACAAACCCTTGACAAACCTCCTATTACTAGTGCCCTTAGAATTTCAATTTTGGTTGCGTAACTCGCCGGTAAATCCGGTACCACTTTATTCCTAATAGATCAAGAACACCGTTATGGTGCACGCTAAACAATGGGGCTAAGTACACAACATGTACTGTGTACTTAGAACTCGAATTTTGGTTGCTTAACCCGACAGTAAGTTTACGTTGCGTTAACTCGCGAGTAAATTTGATACCACCTTGAATGAAGTTGAAAACTTAGAATCAACTTTCAAAGAGATGATTATGGATAATTTCTTTTTCGAATAAGTTACTTGAAATAAAATGCTAGGTAACTTAGGTGGAATTTAAGAACAGTCCCTCTTGCTTGTGATGGTCACAAGCTTGTGACGTCTCACAACACTCTTCTACTTGCCCTCCCACTTGCTCCTCCCGCTTGCCTTTTTGTCTCACGTCACAAGCTTATGACGGATTTTGTCCGTCACAAATGAGAATTTGTGATTTAAGAAATAAGGTACTTAATCCTATTTTATCTTCCTTTTTTACCCCTTCAACGACCTTTAATATTAAGTATTTATTCATGAAAGTGATAATTAAACCCCTGAACTTTGTTCAATAATGAAATTCGCCCCCACAAATTTCATTTTTAGCAATCAAGTCCCAAAAATTTGACCAAAGTGAAATTCAACCTCATTTGTAAAATTTTCACAAAATTAAATAAAAACAATTGTATATTAGTATTACACAATTTATTAAATACTAAAAAAATACTAATTGAAATTCTACGAATTTTTACGTAATTTATTAATTATTGAAGAACACTTTTACATACATGTTTAGTAAATTGTTTAAAATTTATATAGTATTTCATACATGTATATGAATTGTCTAAATAATATAAAATTCAAAAAATAATTGTATATTTAATATAAATATAAAAGTTCTAAATTCATAAAATAAAATATATATTTGATAAATTGTATTATACAGTGATTTTATGATAAGAATTTAGTGAAAAATAAAAAATAGTGTTAAATTTCACTTTTAGTGAAACTCAAGGGTTTTAATTGTTACAAATAAAACTTATGGGACCTAATTTCACAATTGACCAAAGGTAACGAGTTTAATTATTATTTACACAAATAATTATTATTTCATTTTACGCCATTTCACCCAAAATCAACTACCTTTTTAACTAGTTTGTCAGACATTTTATATAATTAATTACCTTATCAACTCCTAATTGTCAGTTTTCTTATCAATTATTTTGTATCCCAATCTTATGGTTTCAATTAGTTTTTCAGTTTCCAACTATCAAACAGAGCCTTAGTTTATTTTAATTTTCATCAGAAAATAAAGTAAATGTAAATTATCGACTAAGACAAAAGAGTATGAAGATTTATACGAATTGAATGACGTCAGGATCTGGCTCCAATGCGTTTGCACCATAACCATAACCACCGGTTGAGTTTATTATCGGAATATTGAATGTATCGTAATGTTTGTAACTATGTAAACAGTAGTGGATATGGGGGAATAACAAGGACGCTCAACTAGACTTCAGTAAACAATGATCCAATATTTTGTTAAAAAGTTTTTGAAAAAAAATTTGTATTCATCTATACGCTAAAACTTCTCACACCTTCTAACCGCAAATTCTGAATCCGCTGCTGTTTGTAAGGCACCGATAGAAGAATTATCGTTTCTTATATTTCTGTATTAAATTAGGGAGTAAGAAATACTGTGTAAGAGTATAATGTTTGTAGAGCTAGGTACTTGGATGAGGGCATGGTAGAGGCAGAAAGGGATGACATGGCAGGCATGACAAAAGGCTGAAATCACTCATTGCATATATCTTTGCATGTATCTCAAGTTAAATAACTATTGCTTTCATAACACATAATTGCCTTGCTTGCATACGTGCATGCACTCCTTACTTATTATTATTATTATTATTATTATTATTATTATTCCCCCCACTATAAATACACACCTTTCTTTTACTTACGTTCCTCACAAAAAATCTTCATCTTTCAAAATATTATACATGAAATATATGCATACGTTGGCTGGGTGAGTAGCTCCATGTTGGAGAAGCAGGGCACGTGCAAATGTGGTATTTCATTTCCAACTGCACGTGGTCTTCTTCTCCATCATGGGCTCCTTACCTCTTCTCCTTCTCCTCCTCCATGATGAATTCTTCACCGGTTACTTTATTAGATTTTGGTAACTTACATTTATTTAATTTATCCCATGGTTAATTTTTGAATGGATTGCATTGTTTTCTCGAATAAATTTACACTATCGTTATTATTTCAAAAGAAAAATGAGATAGTTTCACCAGATGTTACCTAATCTCACTTATACCGGCCACTTTATACACCATAACATGCATATGTTAGAAATTGGGTGCATTATTTTCTCCGTAGTTTGCATCATCATGAGTTAGCTTCATGTTAAGTATGTTATCTTCTACTACAACACCCCCCTATATACTAAGAGAATAAAATTCTCTGAATTTTTCCCCCCAAAAGGCATTAGGCTAAATAAGGAAACAAAAAGATTTTTTTTCATTTGATTATTATCATTTCATCAAAATAATCTATCAAATAATAATATTTTCTTTAAAATCCAAATTTTAATATTATAATAAGATAAATTAACTATAATTTTATAAACTTTAAATTTCTAATTTTTTTTATGTATTATTATAATTAAAGAATGACTTGACACATTTTGTATAAAACAAAACATTAAACTGAAATTATTAATTTCGTCGCAAAAAAAAAAAAAAAAAACCTTAACATAATTTGAGAAAAATTATTATTTGTAATCATTAATTTTATGTTTAAACAAAAAAAAAATCATTAAACACATTTTATAACTTTACTAAATTCTCTTTATTAGTTCATAGTTCATTTTTTTTCTCATATCGAAATACAATGAGGTATATGACAAATTAATTAATGACGTATCAATTTAAAATATTAAAATAATAACTAAAAACAAAACCTCTATATATACCGCAAATGTGCGGGATCTACACTAGTGATAGACCAAGCGGTTAAAATTTTCAAACAACCGCGAATTTTACCACGTGCAATATATCTCAAGTGTCGTCGTTTTTAAGTAAACATTTGTAACATGTTTGTTCATCATCGATCTTAAATTTAACTTTCATTCATTATATATTTCCTCGATTTATGTTTATTTGTTACTCTTCATTGTTAAATTCGGTTTCAGTGTATGGTAGTTTAATTATTTTCTTCAAAACTACGTAATCTCATATCTACTAAAAGAATAGGTGATTTCTATCATTTTCCCGGAAAAAAACATATTCTCAAAAAAGGAAACTAATGATAATTATATTCATTCACTAAATAAGGAAACTAACAAATTTAATTCATCTGTTATATATTCATTAAGATTAATCTTTTCATCAAATTATATTATTTTCACTAAACTCTAAACTATAATATTTTAATTAAATTAAATAAAATTGATATAAAACTATAAGCTGCTAAATCTTTTATTGATCCTATTATTAGATGATGAGTTGAATCATATTCTATATAAAATAAAAATTAGAAATCCTTGTTATTACTTTCATGACAAATATATATATATATATATATATATATATATATATATATATATATATATATATATATAAATTGAAACTCATTAACTTTTTGCTATGAAAATATTTTCATTAAATCACTCAATTCTCTTAACTAATTTTCAGTTTTAGCTTTTATTTATCAAAGCAAAATATAATTATGAGAAAGGTAAACAATTAAAAGGTACTGATATTATATAAGTAATTTTATAAAAATATTAAACTTTAAGTACTACCGTTATAATTTTCGCTCCAAATATTTCTCGGTTTAAATAACTTCATTTGTAAACATCATTTTTTAGTTTTAATTTGGATCTTGTTACAACTAACAATAATTTTCACCCATGGTAATTTATTTGGCATTAGTTAAATTTCCTTGCTTGTATATATATGGGTATATGAATATGACTGCACTCTTAACCTAATTTATCACGGATTACTTGGCGAATAAGTAAAGTAGATGATGAACAAATTAAATTCAACAATTTTAGGTCAAGTAACATCACTAAAATCTAATTGAGAATGGGACTAAGGTGAGAAATAATTCGCAATTCATTCATATATTTCTTTACCTTTTTCAAAGTCAAACAAACATTTACTTCTCCCTTTTAAATTAGACAACATCTATATATAGTAAAAGACTTTAACAATAGTCATGAAAACGTACCAAATAAATAATGGTTAAATACGATACTGTAATAACTCATGCAAGAAAAGCAATAAAGTTGTGAATTGAAGTTAATGAAAAATAAACTGTTAAAAAATTCAAACGGTTTTTCTAACATATATCCTCAAGTACATGATAAGAAGCCAGCTAAGGATGGTATGTAAGAATGAGTTATCTTTCTATTTCTCAAGATTGATTCTTATTTCCAAGTGACTTCTTATAAAAAACCGAAATTTCAATTATCAATGGCCAAAACTAACTGTAAACCCCCGAAAACAAGGGATAACGTGAAAACATAATTTATCCATTTATCCATAATAACCAAACGCACAACTATTAGTACATATGTTGATATGTTATATGTAATAGAGGTTGGAAATTATAGGTAAATTATTTATGGAGTAGTTCCTAATTTAGTGCCTTGTATAATGCTCACAACAATGTCTTTGTTATACAAATAAAGATTATACAAGGTACTAAATTAGGAACTATATATATTCAAAAAAGGAACTGTATAGTTTATATCATTAATTTACTTAATCTGCTACTTCTATAATATATATATATGAGGAAATAAAAACTATAAATCCTTTTAACTTCAAAATTGTAAACTATATTCTAAATTTCCAACCCTTTCATATTTAACCATATAAATAAAAATGGCTTTGTATCATCATTCTTCCTATATTATCGGTACCTTATTGTTGATTCTCCTGCCTACTACCATGTCATGGGATCCGAACAATCCGTGCCCCGACGTGAAAACGCTATGTAACACGGCCAAAAATTATAGTTGGTGTATCGACTCGTTAAACAATGGTGCCACGGAAGATTCTGATATGCATTATTTATCGATTTTTACGAGGGATTTAGCCGAGGGTAACGTGACATGGGCGATCGATTATCTCAACAATACCCTAGTGCCTAACGAGCAAGATCCTTACGTGCATGAAGCTATGCTTGCGTGTTTGGATGCGTTTGTGAAGGTGAAAGACGTATTGGTTAATAAACTCGATAATTTTATTTTCTTGAGTAAATATGAAGAGGCTAAACCATGGGGAAGTTATGCCTTAAGCATCGTTAATTCATGCGAAATCGTTTGCACGAAAAAGCGAGATATGAAATGTCCTCTTTACAAGGACATCTACGGGACAAAGGATGTAATTAAACTCATGAATAATGCAATTACATTGTTAACGGATGGAGTTATTTAGGTTGATTATGTAAATATGGAAATCGTATCATATCTCATGTATATCTTGTATTCGACTATTTATATTGAACGAAACCAAAACAACCGATTCAATGGATTACACAATCTTACAAACTCGACCTATTTCAAAAGTTCGTTCCGTAATATTGATTATTGTGTACAAGTGTGTTAGATGCACTCTCTCTTTCGGAAGAAAAAAATCGACTGAATTACATGCACTTCCGATTTGATATACACCCGAAATTGTCCCGAATTGCACATTGAGTAATTTAACAACTTATTCAGCATGCATTAATATTGAACCAAAATTGATGTTATAGGGAGAAAGTCAGAAAACAAAAGAATCTTGAAACTCAAATAAATTTTTTATGATCATTATGTAAAGAATGAAGGTTGTTTTCATATATGTCAAAAGTGTACATGTACATGAGTTTATATATCAACTAGTGGGTTGCCCGTGCGTTGCACGGCTTCTAAAATAATTGGCTATATGTAAAATGTTTAAGGGCGTTTTAGTCTTTATTGTGTAAAGAGAATTGTAGGACAATTATAGTACTAACATAACTTGATTAACGATCATTATTAATCCATCTTGTGATTTAATTAGTTAAGCTAAATTGCTAATTGACACTTGGATGACACATTTTTTTCCTTAGATAATAGTTGTGAAATGTTTAATTGGTAAAACAAAACAAACATAACAACTCATTTTGTATTTTAATTTACTTAACATACAATATATATGTATGAATACATCTTCTCTCTTTTGATCTTTATTATATCTAAAATATGATAAATGACCAATATAGATGTCATACACCCTTAGTCCTCTTAGATCTTTCTTTTACAGATCTCTCTTCCCCGCCTTAAACACGCGTTTGATGTCCTTGTTATTGTCAATGACTCTTGGAACATTTATAGCAATAAGTTAAGGTTAATTTGTGCTCGTATTTTCATCATCCAATATTCTTATTAGTCATTTTTCAACGCTACTACTCCTCTTTTGGTGGGTAGTTGTTGGGTTGTCTGAGATCATTTAGGACAGTGATTAGAAGGTTGGACTTTCAAGTCTATCATTTTTACGCCTTTGGAGCAAACTACTTGTCATTCAGGTTGGCCTTCTTTCCGTTAGAATGAC
>VHZZ01004638.1:77379-88792 GCA_009801015.1 Silene noctiflora | reverse complement strand
TGCGAACTAAACTATACGACTAACGACCAATCTTAGAGTCCAACATCCGTCCTTTGGGTTCGACCCTTGCATGCTTCACGACTACTCGTACGCTTGCGAGGATATAAATAAAACTCTTTCTTTCTTTCAAACAACAGGTTATGCTTTATATTGTATATTGTTATGCAGTTGACTGACCCCATTGTTGTTTTGAAACTGTGATGATACATTCGGGGATGGTGAGCAGGTTGGCTTGCAGGTGTAGTTGTTGTGTTGGATGCTCGTTTGTTCTGGTGTTGCTATGGGATGGGAGATCGCTGACATAGAGATTTCAGTAGTTATTGTAGTATCGCCAGTTGTAGAATGTCTTGTTTTGTACAGCTTTAAGCTTCACCAGTTCTTTGTAAAGTTGTAAGATAACTAATGTATGTTCTTAGATGGTCAATTTGATATGTACTTGCCTCGGGAAACCGAGATGGTAGCACCCTTGGTTATCAAGGAAGGCTTAGAGAAGGCTCCTTGGTAAGTGGGGGTGTTACATCGCACCTCCATCTTGTGCCTTAGGCCTCTTGACAACTTTTTTATGCTCCAAGTAGTCAGTAATTGGTTGCCGCCAATCTTCCTTATTGATTTTATGGACGGAAATTGCGTTCATGTCTTCTGTCAAATCATTATCTTCCGCTTCTTGCAACACAACCCATCTTTTGCAAATTAGAACTGAGGAGGGAATACTTGCCCCCAGTGCCAAAGTGGCTACGATATGTGCGAGAGCGCCAGCCATCTTGTTGGCACTCCTTGGTACATGACCTAGAAAGATGGAATCAAATTTTTGCAGCAATGGGGAAGCTAATTTGTGATATGGCACAAGACTATCTTTTTTTCACTTCGTATTCACCAAGAAATTGATTGATTATCAAATTGGAATCGCCATAGATGTCAAGATCTTTGCATCCCATTTCAAGAGCCATTTCTGCTCCTATGATCAGAGCTTGATATTCGGTGGCGTTATTTGTGCATAATTATGGAAGTATGAATGAATATGTCAAGAGATGCTTTTCCGGCGAAACGAACACGACACCAGCTCCTGCTCCATCTTCACGAGCGGCTCCATCAAAATACATTTTCTAGGAAGGGAGCACATCGATGTAGAAGACTCCTTCTCTGGGGAGTTCATCAGAGAAACTCCACTCTCCTGAAATTGGATGACCCGCTAAGAAATCTCCCAACGCTTGTCCCTTTACAGCCTTTTGAGGAACGTAAACTATGCCGTACTTCTTCAAGAGTACGGCCTATTTGGCATGTCGTCCCGAGAGTATTGGCCTCGACAGAATGTACTTGATCGGATCAGATTTAGAAATGACATGGATGGTGTGAGCTTGAAAGTAATGCCGCAACTTTTGAATGGTGAAGATGAGAGCTAGACACATCTTCTCGATGGACGAATATTTCAGTTCGGCTCCAACAAGTGTGCGACTCAGATAGTATAAGGCTCTTTCTTTACCGTTTTCATTCTCTTGAGCACATAATGCCCCCATCGACTGTTCTTGGGCTGGTATGTACAGAATGATCGACTTCCCTGGAATTGGCGCGCCTACGGTTGGAGGTCGGACTTGACAAGTACTGTTTGATGTTATCGAAAGCTTTCCGACAAGATCCATCCCACTCGAAAGGAGTACCTTTTTTTATTAGGTGACTGAACGGATGACATCGTCCTGGCAGATTGGAGATGAACTGCCATATGTAAGCTAAATGGTCTTGAACACTTCGAATATCTCTCAGTGTGGACGGGTCAGGCATGTCTTGTATTGCCTTGATTTTGGATGGGTCTATCTCGATTCCTCAATGACGTATAATGAAGCCCAAGAACTTGCCAGAGCTAACACCAAAAGCGCATCTCAAAGGATTCATCTTGAGTTTGCACTTTCGTAGTCTCTCAAAAATCGTTGGAAGTTCTTTCACATGATTGACTCTCTTCATGTATTTGACGACAAGATCGTCGACGTAACAGTAGAAAATGTCATACAACATATCATTGAAAATTTTCCGCATAGCTCGCTGATACGTGGCAATGCGCATTCTTTAACCCAAAGGGCATTACTTTATAACAAAATATCTCCTTTGGTGTTCGAAACCCCGCGGCTGCTTTATCTTCTGGTGCCATTTGGATTTGATTATACCCGGTAGTGCAATCCATGAATGGCAATGCTTCATGTCCAGTCGTGGCGTCAATCATGATCTCCGTGATTGGAAGCGGGAAATAATCCTTTGGACAAGCATCATTCAAATCTCGATAATCGACACAAATACGGAGTTGTCCATTTTTCTTTCTCACCGGGACAATGTTAGCAATCCACGTCGGGTACTTGACCTCCCGGATGAAACCTGCGTCGATTAATTTATTTACCTCCGCATCGATTTCTTGCAACATTTCTGGCCGAAATCGTCTTCGTGGTTGCTTTTTTGGAGAAATGCCTTTCCTTATTGCAAGTCGATGAACTGCAATTTTCGGACTTAGGCCGGGCATTTCTTAGTAGCTCCATGTGAACACATTTTTATATTCTGATAGAAGCTTGATATACTCCGTTTGCTCTTTATCCTTCAGAAGGGCACTTACATACACGGGTCGTGGCTCCTCACTCGTGCTTAGGTTGATTTCCTTCAAGTCATCAACGGTTTCTTGGACCTCATGTAACACCTACACTTACCAAGGAGCCTTAATCAGGCCTTCCCTGATAAATAAGTGCGCTGCCATCTCGGTTGCCCGAGGTAAGTATATCAAATAGACCATCAAAGAACATTTAATAAGTTATTTACAACATACAACGTAACATAACAACTCAACTATTCAAAATACGAAAATACAACTGGTGAGACTACTGTCGCCTAACGACCAACTCTATGTCATGCGACCTCTCCAACCCCCGCAGCTACACCAAGACAACATCCACGCCAAACCTGAAAGTCTCACTGCTCACCATCCCCGAATGGATCACCACAGTTTGAAAATAATAAACGGGGTCAGTCCACTGAATAATCAACATAATATATACACAACCATACAAGTCAATCGATAGTAATCAAACAATCCTCCAAATCCAAATATACTCCGTAACCGACTACACACCAAGGTGTGTAACCCCGCCAGATTACTCATCGCAACAGGTAATCCACACCACCAGTGGGGACCGCAGCCATACCACCTAATCCCCGCTCATCGCAACGAGCGAACCCAGATAATTAATATGCACATCCCCCTTGTGACGAGAGCCACAAGGGGCGAACATGGGTTTGGAACCATCTTCCAAAAATGGTCCCACAACAGTAACCAATAACAGTATAATCTCAATCACAAAGATAATAATACCAATAATCAACCACAACCACATTTTATACCAATTATGCAATCAACTGAGTAGGGAAACCCTACCTCTAGCGATTCCCAAGCAAGCACCGATTATCACACATATACACACGGAAGACCGCCATCAACACCTACAACAACGATATGACCTTATCACAAACAACTATAACCCTAACAAAACTCACAGATGGTGACGATAACTTACCTAACTCGATAGACTGATGACTAGGTCGTATCCGACTCGCACCTCCGCTCCCATGGCGGTCTCCTAGGTGAAGGCTCAACGGTGATAGGATGGAAGGAGGAAGAGGGAGAAGTTTTCCTGGTTTTAGGTTTTGCGAAAAAGAAAATAAATGAAATGAAAATGATTTGAGTCATGACTTCCGCGTAACATCATATTACGCTGCCATTAAGACACTCGGTCGAGTACTGGCATACATGACCGAGTCCACCGCACTCGGTCGAGTGTCGAGGACACCCGGTCGAGCGACCCTTTCTAAGTCGAGTTCCCGGTTTCAAACACAATATAACTCTAAGTTCGTCTTTACCAAAGGGTCTACCGAGGTCAAAGGCACCTAAGTTCAGTCAACGGGTCCCCCAATAGGGCGGGTATTACACTCTTTTCCCCTTAAAAAGAACTTCGTCCCCGAAGTTCGTCCCCCATGATACGTAACGTTCAAACTACCATTATCATAACCGCAACCATTGCGACTCCAACTCTTCATCACCATTCGTTCGTCTCAAAACTACCATTATCACATTACCTACACCACTACACATAGAATGCCACATGACACACACACCATAACGATAATTACACCACAACATACTACATAACACATGTCACCATGCTCTTCCCTGATAAAACAAGTAACAAGAACCACAGAAATACCAAGTTTTACAAACTTTAAACACGCACGACGTTCTCTACCCCTCTTAAAAGGAACTTTCGTCCCTGAAGTTCACCCTCAAGACGATCGAAGGTCGGAGAGGAAAATGACATGAGCCAACTTATCTCGTGATTATCCCGTGATTTACAGCATGGAAACGATCGTAGTACATGAGAAAGGTATCAATGCAACCCCAAATGTATACAAGACCCATACTCGACTACCGTACCATCGCTACTATAATAAAATCTAACACACATGCAAGGAATAAAGGATAACAATGCCGAACACAAAGGTAGTATCCAAGGTGGCATACCGCATAGATATGTAACTGCGTGCTTTTAATGCCACTTACGACTCGATTAACCGCACGCTACCACAACCGATGAAGGCTACCACCCAACATGTTACTAACCACGCCGCATGACTGCGCGGCATAACAGTTGACTTACTTGTACAACAAGCATCATGCACAAATATATGATATAACCAAGAAATGAATAATGCAATCTACGGTGTAACACTGGGTACTCGGTCGAGTATCAGTCACTCGGTCAAGTACATTGTACTCGTTCGAGTACACTATAGTCGATCGAGTATGGTGTACTCGACCGAGTATCCCGAGATCAGAAAGCTTCCCAAATAAGAAATACAACGTACTCGGTCGAGTGTATGCCACTAGGTCAAATGTTCTACATACTTGAACGAGTATCCCATGACCAGAATACGCCCAACATTCAAATAAACGTACTCACCTACAAGACCAATCCGTGTTCTCAAGGTCACCATAATGCATATACTAACTAATCAAGTCTAAGAACATGCAAATGAGTCTTGGCCTTATGGCCGATTACAACACCACTACGTAAAAGTTCAAGTACTAACAAAGAGACCAAATCAAAAATAAGTTCAATTAACTAAAACAAGGCAACGAGAAAAGGCGCGCCCACGTCATCATCCATGGCATCCTCATTCCCGACACTAGACGTCCCAGCTACATCATAACCCTGCTCCACAACATCTCTCATCCATCTCCCTTCCGAGCCCAGCTGACTCCCATAGTTAGCTCCCCAAGGACCGGCAAGACACCCACGATCATAACTCTCCAGCACTCCTCAAGTAGATCGATCCACGCCATAGCAGTGGAAAACGACAGTATCATCCCCGGGTTCTCTCCACCATACCGGCGGAGCTAAGTCTGTCCCCACGTTCTGAAGGTGAGCCATCTCAAGCATATTCCTCAACACTAAGGTGTTGGACAACCTCTCCGTGAGCTCACTAACCTACATCCGGGGGTCGTGGACCGTCAGGTAACACGAATACTGGTAATGAGGTACACTCTACTGAACATAAGGGGTATCATTCGCAACCTCTCGCACCACTCTCGCTCCCCTAAACTCCCTTGGTGGTTGGGCCTTTCTCTTACGACTAGTAGGCAATGTAGGCTCCGGCATCTCCTCAAGTACATGGTCCGTAATGAGGTGGGTCTGATAGGGAAGGGCCATGTAGTCGGCGCACTCCTCCAAGTGGTTAGTCTCGGGTAGGTTAGCTGCATTAGGTAACCACATCCATCTCATCCCCCTCACTCTCCAAGACAAAGTCCTATCATCATGTAGCCTGAACCACTTCTGATGGAAGAAGTAATCCTTATCCATGGCCGACACACTTTTGAACATAGTGGTAAACTCAGGAGAAGGCTCAAAATTAGTCAACCTCTGAGCCAGACGAGTCACGACGGCACCATAACTAAGGTGACAGTGCGAGGACTGAGCCATATGTGCCAAACTAGCACACACTATGGCGGGGGAACTGTAGTAGAAATGCTCCTCCCGTTTAGGGTTCAGGTAAGACATCAACAACATCACCTCATGTGAGTTCAGCTTACTCACATCACAAAGGAAGATCCGAAGGGTCACATGTTACACATAATTGATCAACATGACACTAACACTCGGTGTCGTACAGTTGATCAAATAAAGGTAACTACTCACCCCACACTCCTTGGCGACATCAAGGTAATAATCCACCTCGGCCTTCTCTAGCCCCAATTGCTCGGCTATATCATCCAAAGTCAAACAAAAGTTGGTGTTCATAAACCGAAAACTAAACGATTTCACCCTCCTCATCATAAGAATAAGAACTTATAAACTCCAATTTCAAAAATTCATAAGAATGCTTACAAAGTCGGTATAGACCTAACATACCCAAAGTCTCAAAGATATGCCTCACATCCACCTCAATTTCCAACTCTTTTAGAATTTCGACATCCACACACCTAGTAGCTTTCAAGGTTGGACTCATCAAGGCTACAAAAGCTTCTCTTTGCTTAAAATCAGCGAAAATTATCGATGGGTATTGGGACACTACAGGAACCGTAGGACCTTGACTCCCTAGGCCTCGCTCGGCAGCGGCAGTACCGATTCGGGTCCTCTTGCTTGGTGGTCGGGTGGCAGCGACTCTCAGCATACTGTAACAACACGGGTTTAGCAACAATTTCAGGTTTCAATAAGATTAGAGCAAGAATAAATTCAGATTTGGTATACTCAAAAGATGAAGCTTTAAGACGGATTTTTCACTCAAAACACTCAAAATCAAATGCAAAATAGGATAGTATTAGCATCCCATGACCTTTTTCAATCTTAAAAGAGGATCTAGAGTAACAAAAATCAAAATTTGGGGGCAAACCCTATAAATTTTGGGACCAATTACTACAAATTTTGGGCTAAAAAATCATTGTTCATAGCAACAATAACACGATCTAAGGAAAGTTTTGTTGAAATTCGACACCTATATCATGATTCTAAGGTATAAAAATCAAAATTTCAGTTTCTATTCAATGTTTTTCTATTCAAAACATATTGGAAACAATAGAATTAAAGTAACTTTGTAGTTTGACTGAAAATTGTTTGCAAGGATGAACAAAGGAAAGGATTGAAGACGTAATTTGCACAAAATCCACAAGTTTTATTGAGAAAAAGAGGTTTGAGAGAGAGTTTGAGTGGTAGAATAAGTGTTGTTGTCGAAAATAAGAAGTAAAAGAAACATATAAGCAGCCAGAAATTAATTCGTGATTTCAGGGTAAATAGGGGTACTCGGTCGAGTACAGGTCATACTCGGTCGAGTACATTATGTACTCAGTCGAGTGTCAGGTACTCGGTCGAGTCTCAGAATTTGGCAGATTCAACCTTGCTTCTGCTTTTCACGAACTCGGTCGAGTACAGTCAACTCGGTCGAGTACACCTTATGTGCTCGGTCGAGTCCCCTCAAAAGGTCAAAGAACGGTTTACCTCTATTACATCGTCGTTCCTACAATACAAAATATCGTTCGAAGTCAAAGAAGCGCCTTGGAACTCGTCACTAATAAGTTCTTACTTGCGACACTACCAAATACTAAGCAACACGTAGATAACAAGCACCCGAATTGACTTAGCAAAGAGCATATCAACTCGACTTGTACCACATCATACGTACACCATCTAAACTCTCGTTTTAAAACATGCGGTTCCACATTATTTCAATGATACTCTAGACATGTGCACATGTATTGTATATGTGGCATATCCCCATACCTCATCATCAACTGCTTATGCAAACAAAACAATTCGTCAACCAAATACACAACCACATTCCCAAACACATACCTTGCAACACGTTCCCGTTCGTCTCATCAAATACACCAACACACGTGCAACTACTAGGATAGCCACACTTCACACATACCACATACTCATATTACCTTTACACTAATCTGTACATATTATCACGCAAATATATCACATCTAGCACACAAGCACATACAAAGTTTCCAACTCAACATCCCACCCCAAGATTACTGACTTAAGCGTATTGGGGATGGGATTCTGGAATGAGGGCGCATTCTCACCCAAAATCAAACATAAAGGGCTGACGAGGTGTCGCGACCCTATCGAAAATAAATTACCCTAGCAACAACAAATAAATGTAGTATTTAAGGGTCGAATCCACAGGGAGTACGATGGTTGTTAATTAGTTGTTATGGCTTGAATTTTACCTTGGATGGTCACGAARTATAAATGGTTGTTTGGTGAAAAATGCAAACTAAAAATATAAATCCAAACAATAAGATAAAAGACGTCTAGGAAGTTTGGTTCATACATGCAAATTAACATATGAATTACTTATTAAATTAACAATCACAAATTATCATCTAAGCCAAAAGATGCCCAGCTTTCACTATTAGCATCGGCCTTAAATCGGGTCCTAACAAGCTTTCACTATGAGCTAGGTCGATCTACTACACATATTAGTTCTAATACATTTCCGTGCCTCTCGACTTATAGAATGTATAACGGATTTTAGTCAAAAGATTATGGCCATAAATCAAAGACTAAACATTACAATGCAAACATGGTAGAGATGATAAATGATTTTAACCAATTAACAACTTGTTTTATTTATCAATTATGCATGACTCTCCTAATCCCTAGACTAGAAATTCTAGCTACTCATGTTAAAGAAATAACAAATGCAAATACTAAATAAAAATAAACATGCAAACATAATATAAGAACTATAAAGTAAATAACATAAATAAAATGAAGGTTAAATAAAATTACCGTAAAATGGAAATGAAGAACACAAAAGAAATTAAATACTTGAACTTGAAGAACAAAAGTAAATAAACTTGAATTGGAATTGTAAATGAAATTGTTTGAATGATTAAAATGTAACAATACTAATCTAAACTAAATCTACACTAAACTAAACTAACTAGTACTATTTAGAGAGAATAATATGTAAGAATATGTGTAGGTGGTGGTTCTAAAATGCTTGACGAGGCCTAGTATTTATAGGATAAGAGAAGAGAAACAGAAGCACTAAGGGAGCTGCGTCCCCAATCGGGGACACCCAACCCCGATCGGGGACGTGTGTTTCTACTCCGATTTCCTTAATTCCTCAAATAAATGCTATGGAATCCAATGTTTGCTGTTTAATGCTATTTTAAGCGTCCAATTAAGAGCCTCAACAATAGCATCCAAAGTCTCCACCTAATTTGAACTTGAATTTGGGCTTAACTTTGTATTTAATCTTCATTTGCATTTTTATATTTCAATCCATCATTTTCTCCATGCAAACCCATRCAACATCTCCATGTTAGTCCAAAACTTGCTCTTGTACTTAGCCTTGTACTTTAGTCTTGCATAATTAGTATACTTTTGCTCCTAAAAGCTTAAGTACCTACAAAACGTGTCAAAATAAGCAAAGATACTAGAATACACATATTAGCTCATAAAACACCATGATAAGTGATAAATGACATGTAAAATGGAGCTAATCTAGGGGGTTAAAATATATAAATAAAGTACTTATCAGGGGCTCCCAACATACATATACTAGGTTCATTTTAATTGACACCCTACATTCATTAGATTCATTGGTTACAGGTTCCAAAATCGTCGCTCTAATACCACTTTGTAACACCCTCACTTACCAAGGAGCCTTAACCAGGCCTTCCCTGATAAATAAGGGCGCTACCATCTCGGTTGTCCGAGGTAAGTATATCAAATAGACCATCAAAGAACATTTAATAAATTATTTATAACTTATAGAGGAACAAAAGGTAAACAACTCAAGTATACAAAATACGAAAATACAACTAGTGAGACTACTATCGCCTAACGACCAACTCTGTGTTACGCGACCTCTCCAACTATACAAGTCAATCGATAGTAATCAAATAATCCTCCAACTCCAAATATACTCCGTAACCGACTACACACTAACATGTGTAGCCCCGCCAGATTACCCATCGCAACAGGTAATCCACACCACCAGTGGGGTGATAAGTGCTTAATTTATGTACTATAACCCCTTAGATTAGCTCTAGTTTTCATGTCATTTAACACTTATCATAGTGTTTTTGAACTAATATTGTTATTCTAGTGCATTTGCTTGTTTCAACATGTTTTGTAGGTATTTGAGCTTTTAGGAGCTAAAATACACCAAATATGCAAGGCTAGAGTACAAGGCTAAGTCAAGAGCAAGTATTGGACTAAGTGTAGTGTTTTGCATGGGTTTTTGCATGGAGATTTGTTGGATTAATGTAGAAAATGCAAGTGAAGTCAAATGCAAGTCAAGCCCAACAATTAAAGTCCAAAATGAAGTGAAGAAGCTTAGGATTCCAAGATCTTAAGATGCTAGGGTTGAAGGTCTTAAACTGGGTGATTAATCGTCCATCAATGCACCTAACATTGGATTCCTTAGCACATTTAAGTGTGGAATTAAGAAGACCGGGCTAGAAAGCCACGACCCCGATCAGGGCCGTAGCTCCCAAGATTCCAACCGTTTCGAGCTTCTTCTCCTATAAATAGGAGGCCTCGTCTATCACTTGGGACATCTCAATACAACACAAAAAAAGCTTCTCTTATGTTCTAAACTCTTTATTCTTGTAATCCTTTAGCACACAAATATTTTCATTAAGTTTTCTAGTTTAGTTTTATGTTATACACTTCAATTTCAAGTTATATAATTCAAGTTTCATTTAGTTTCTACATTTGCTATTCAAGTATTAGTTCTTCATTCTTATTTCGGTATTTCTATTTATAGCATTTACATTTCTACTTTTGTTATTTCATAGTTATATTATTTAGCATTTAGTTATTAGTATTTCATTTCTATTACATAGTTCATTTACATTCTACATAATCACATTATTAGTTTATATTGCATATCTTATATCATGTCTCATATTTCATATAGCATTTGTGTTTTGACTTATGTGGAGGTACCAAAGGAAATCGGACCGTAAAGTGCGAAAGACCAGAAATGGTGAGACTGTGTTGCTGAAAGTACTCTGGAGTAATCATAATGTTGAAGAAACAACTTGGGAAGCTGATGATAAGATGGAGCGGTATCCGCATCTATTTGATCAAGTATGGTTGGTTACGGGGACGTAACCTTGTTTCTTTTAAGGGGGGTAGGAGATGATCGCATATGTTTTTCKGTAGTTTTGAGTCGATTTTTGAGTTAAGTTTGGTTTTGTTTCACGTTTAGTTGGGTTAAGCTGAGTTATGTTTGGTTGTTTGTCAGTCTTAGTGTTGTCTTTTGTTGGTATGGTTTGAATTTCGGGGACGAAGTTCATTTTTAAGGAGGGAAGACTGTAATACTCGGTATTTTCAGTATAGGGACACTCGGTAGAGTACAG